>PISX010000992.1:0-221846 GCA_004024625.1 Mellivora capensis
TGGGGAGGATATTTGAATGTAAAAATTCCTAACCCCAGGGGGCCTCAGGACCAGCCATTCCTGGGCTGGGGAGACAGCACAGAGGACCATGGAGCCTGCCGGGTCATGCTGGTGCTCCAGGTCTGGGCAGAGGCAGAGCCCATAAGCACAGGGGCAAGTATCCCAGCCAGCAACACAATGAATGGTTCACACAAATGCCCCAGCAGGGTAGGAATGCCCTGAGGCTCGGGGAGCTGAGAAGGTGGGGAGAGATGCCCACCCGGCCCTCTCATCCTCACCTCTGGCTGTCGTTGGCCAGGTACTCAGCAAACATACGCACGGCCTGGAGCTCAGGGGCCGAGGAGGGCTTGATCTCGTCCAGGACCACACCATACTTCCTCTGCAGTCAAGATAAGCATGCTGTCAGCTTGGCCTGCTCTCCCCTGTGGGGCTCAGACCTCAGCCCCCAGGAACACACGAGAGCTTTTTAGGGCTCTAGGAGCACCCTGGCAGAGCCCCGATGCCTGGAACCAGTGGCTGCCCCCAGCACCCACTGCCGCAGGGGCCCCTCAGCCTGCCAGGGCCAGCCCTGCCACAGGACCTGCTGGGAGCCAGCACGGGGCATCACCTGCCACCTGTCAGGCCACAATGCCCACCACTCTAGCTGGAGACCCCAGGGCTGAAGTGAAGGGCAAGGGCCCTGCCAGCTCCAGGTGGAAGGCATCGCTCAGGGGCAGGGGGTCTAGGCATCAGGACACACAACCCCTCCCTGCTGATGCTCAGAACCAGTCGTGGTGCTCACTGCTAGGAGGGGAACTGGAGTCAGGGGCCCATTTTCACCACATTCCTTCCCAGGTGGTTTTGATGTTTTTGCTGCCACCTACAGGTGTCCTTTTGTACGAATACATTCACGCGCATACATCGCGAGGAGACCCCGAGGTACACCAAGCAGCCCCTCTCCTCGGGGCCACATATACTGTTCACAGTAAGGGCAGGGCACGGCGGCAGGGTGGGGAGGGTTGGTCAATGGGAGGGTTGGGGTCCCATCAGGCTCCAGAACACTCCACAGAGGGAAAGATGTGAACAGAAACTAGGAAGCCACCCAGGGCCTGATGTGAGGTGGAGGCAGCCGCGGAGCCATGTGCCCAGGACAGATCACGGTCCAAGGCTGAAGCTGGGGAGGAGAGGCAGGTGGGAGGCCAGCTGCCAGTGGGCCTTGGCAGGGGAGGCCAGGGCAGGGCACAGCTCGGTCTGTCTATACCATATGGACTGCCCGCACGGCCAGTGCAAGAAGAAAAGCTGCCTGTGGACTGCGGGTGGGTACACAGGATTCTCTTTAGTATCTACTTGCTTATTCCTAAAACCTAAAGCTGTACTAAACAAACAGAACCTATTGATTACATAAAAAAGAAAAAAAGGAGGAGAAATCCCTATAATGGTCGTTGGGCCTGGTGAGTCTACAACCTCGGGAACACGGCCACCTACTTGTGGAAGCCACACTCGATGCTCAAGGTCCTGGACTCTGCCCTCCTCTGTCTGTCATCCCCACCCCCGCTCCGCCCAGCACTCTGTTCTTTTACTCTCCTGTCCCAGGGGCCTTGGAGGTCACAGGCCCACACTCACCTGTGCAAGGTATGCTCTGTAGAGGAAGACGTCCCTTTCCACATCTCTCTCCGGGCTTGAGGGCTGCAGAGAGAGAGGGAAACCAGTCAGGATGCCTACAGCTGTGTGTCAGGCCTGTCCTCAGGGGAGGCCAGGAGCAGGCAGCTTCCCCAGTGGCTGCCGGGCCTACATCCCAGCCCTGATCTTGTCCCAGACCATCACCACCCCAGGAAGGGGGCTCGATCCTTACCCACATCCACCCAAGTGAAGAAAGTGGGGCACCCACTCCAGCTGCATGGCAAGGGGCCAGGCTGGAGCCCATGCCTTTAACCACTGGACATGTGGCCACTAGTACTGACGGGTGCCCCCAGAGTGCGATAGGTCAAAACATAAGCTGCTTGGGACGCCTGGGTGGCTCAGTTGGTTAAGCAGCTGCCTTCGGCTCAGGTCATGATCCCAGCGTCCTGGGATTGAGTCCTACATCGGGCTCCTTGCTCAGCAGGGAGCCTGCTTCTTCCTCTGCTTCTGCCTGCCACTCTGTCTGCCTGTGCTTGCTCGCTCTCTCTCCCTCTCTCTGACAAATAAATAAATTTTTAAAAAAATCTCTAAAAACATAAGCTGCTTAATGGTGTGGGTGGTCCAGGATGTTGGGGGGAAATGCCCCAGTGCCTGGGTTTGTAAAAGTAGAGAAAACAGGGGCACCTGGGTGGCTCAATTGGTTAAGTGTCTGCCTTCAGCTCAGGTTGTGATCCCAGGGTCCTGGGATTGAGCCCTGCATCCGCAGTCCCTGCTCAGTGGGGAGCCTGCATCTCCCTCTGCCCCTCCCTCCCCTGGCTCATGCTGCCCCCAACCGAAATGAATAAAATCTTTAAAAAAAAAAAAAAGGTAGAAAAAGAGGCCTGGGAGGATTCCCATCCAGAGGCCGATGGTTGATTTTGAAGAACCGATGGGACCCGGGAGACGTTCAAAAGGGACTTTACTTTTTGCAACAAATACTTCCATGCAACCTGTTATTGTCCTGTTTTTGTACCAAAACACTTTTTAATCATGGAAAACAGAAGAGACAAAGGTCTGCCTCACTCAGAGGAGAGCTCAGTGGGGCTGCCCAGGGAACAGTGACATCTGCGTCCAGCCTGGGCCACACCGCTCGGCCCTGGCGCCTCGGAGCCGGGGAGCCCTGCGGAGGGGATTTCACACTGCTCATTGGGGGCCTGTGGGAAGCCCCCTGAGCCCTGGCCAGGCCACAAGGCTATGGGGGACACCGACCAGAGCCAGGAAAAGAGCAAGGCTTGTAAGGACTCGGGCAGAAGCTGCGTGGTGAGTGCTGGGCCGATCTCCAGATCCGAGAAAACGGATGGCATCTTTCTGAGCAAATGCTTCCCTGCCATTTGTGGCTTGGGGAAAGCTCACCAGAATTACCTGAGAACAAAGCCAGGAGGCCCACACCCACCAACGCCAGCAGACCCCTGAGTGGCCCCCAACTGACCTCAGGCAGTTCCAAGGTGCAGCCAGTCCTGAGGACAGTAAGTATCAAGGTGGGGTTGGGTAGTGATGGGATGAGGGCCGCCATCAGGATGGCCTCACTAGACCTTCGGGCAGCTCCTTGAGGCTTCCTGCACTGCTTCGTCCCCAACGCCAGGCAACACCTATCATCTTGTAGGCACTTAAGAAATGTCTGACAAATGAGGATATGTCACGATGGTGACACAGCACTACATCCGATCAAGGGCAATGACTCCCCAGGTGTCCCACGTGGGGTCACCTCAGCTCGGGTCTGTCAGAGATTGCTGGGGCCACTGTAATGAACTATCATAAACTGGGTGGTGGGAAAGAACAGAAAATTATCCTCTCACGGTCCCGGAAGCTAGCAGTTTGAAATCAAGGTGTCAGCAGGACCACACTCCCACCAAAGGCTCCATGGGAGGGTCCTTCCCGGCCTCTTCCAGCTTCTGAGGGCTCCAAGCATTCATTGGGTTGTAGTCCCCTCCCCCCGATCTCTGCCTCCATCTTCTCTGTCTGCCTCAAAACTCTCTTTGCCTTTCTCTTAGAAGGCATTTCTTTTTTTTTTTTAAGATTTTATTTATTTATTTGACAGAGAAAGTGAGAGATCACAAGTAGGCAGAGAGGCAGGCAGAGAGAGAGGGGGAAGCAGGCTCCCCGCTGAGCAGAGAGAAAGATGCGGGGCTCGATCCCAGGACCCTGAGATCATGACCTGAGCCGAACACAGAGGCTTAACCCACTGAGCCACCCAGGCGCCCCTCTTAGAAGGCATTTCTCATTGGATTTAGGGCCTATCTGAAATCCTGGCTGACTGCATCCAGATAGCCTTTACTGAATTCTATCTGCAATGATCCTCTTGCCAAGTAAGTCATGTTCCCAGGTTCTGGGTGAACACATCTTTCAGGGGATACCGTTCAACCCAGTACAGGCTGTCCAAGAGGGTTTAGATGGCCCGTGGACCAAAATTAAACCGCGCTGAATGACTCAGTGGGGACAGTATGCTCATTCTGGATGCATCAGGGTCAATGACATGGTTTTGTGCCAGTGCATGTTTCCCACGTTACCAAAGAGGGAGCAGTTCCCCCGGCTCAGAGGCTGGGTTGCAGTGTGCCTCCACCTGCGGCAACTGCCAATCTCGTTTCTGTGACTGCTTCCAGTCCCTGAGTACAGCACGGCACGTTGGTACTCCCTTTCAGCAGTGACGGAAAGTCTGAACAATACGACAGGAGAAGACTTGCCCCCTTAAGCACTCAAGTTATTACACATTCACTCGCTTCTTTCCCCATCTGACATCTCCAGAACACAAGGCTATGTGAAAATTAATAAAAAGAAAACTCATTGAAAATAGAGTCAGGTGGCCAAAAGGGGGAGCTCTCAAGCCACGACACTCCAGGTCCGTGACAGACCCCAACAGAAGAGAGGTACCATGAATTCCCCATAGGAGGATGAAAGATCTTCTCCTTGCCTGGCAACTGGCTAGCCAAGGAGACTGTCACAACTCAAGCAACAAGAAGCCACTGGACTCTGAGCTCCCAGTTTACTCTAGTGGGTTTTCTGTCTATAACAGCCCCTCTCGATTCCCTTTCCCCTGTGAAAGAGCAGTCCTCTCTGTTCTCGGGACTTGCCTATGGTTTTGCCATAGGTTACACATCCCAAGATGCAATTATCTGTTAATCCCCAATAAACCCATTTTCCTAACAAAATAACTGAGTTTTCTTTTTTTTTTTTAAAGATTTTATTTATTTATTTGACAGACAGAGATCACAAGCAGGCAAGAGAGGCAGGCAGGGAGAGAGAGGAGGAAGCAGGCTCTCGGCGGAGCGGAGAGCCCGACGTGGGGCTCGATCCCAGTACCCTGGGATCATGACCTGAGCCGAAAGCAGAGGCTTTAACCCACTGAGCCACCCAGGCGCCCCCTGAGTTTTCTTTTTAAGGTTAACAAGGAGGGCGGGCAAGACCCTGTCAATTTCACGGTTCTTAAAGAACCGCCAATAGTTCACTCTCAAAGTGTCAGTACCGTCCATGGCCCTCCCTAAAAGTTCCTGCTGAAGGACCTGCTGCCCCTCTTGTCATCCACTGGCTGGGCCCTGCCTAGCAGGGCTATTTTCTATCTCTCAAATGGCCAACCTCATTCCCATCACTGTCCATCACACCACCCCCCTGACTTCTTATTTATGTACTTGTTTACTGTCTCCCCAAGGAGCTTAAGGTTTCCAAGAGACATCGGAGTTTTATCTATTTTGTCACTAATTTGACCCAGCACGAATACACTGCCTGGTCCACAGAGAAGCTCAATGAACGAATGAAGGAAGGAAAGAAAGAAAGAAACAAATGGGCAAATTTGAGGAGAAACAACCCGGCTCGTGGAGCAGGGTAATGTCGAGGAAGCCATTTCTCTCCCCAATGTCAGCATCGTAAAATGAGAACAAACAACAGTTCCTACTTCACGGGGATTGAGGGTATGGTGGCATAAGTGGGCTCTCCCCAAGTGACAAATACTACTATTATTACTACAGAGGCATAAACACCTTCCTCACTCAAATACCTTCCACGGCGCAGAACGAGCTCTGAGTGAGAAGTATCAAAGTCTGTCACAGCTTTGAGTTTTGTCAAAGGTCAGGGTAACTAACTCCTCACAGTGCTCTGAAGAGATACACTGGGGGCCAGACGCTGCGAGAAGAAGGAAGATTTTAAAAAATAAGAGAGCTACCAGTGGCCACCTGGAAGCGTCTTTCGCCACCACCATCCCCTCGCCCCCGAGTGGCCGCACCTTCACCCGCTGCGCCTCGTTAATGCACTGCTGATAGCTGCCAATGTAGAAGGCATTCTTCACGTCGAACAGCTCGTCCACTTCTCCGGAGCCGCCGGAGGCCGGGCCGGGAGCCGGAGGCGCCATACCGCTGGGGTCCCAGTCGCTCCTCTTCCGGAGGGACACGTCGGCCGGAAGCAGAGTGCCACCGGAAGGCACGCTGGGAATTGTAGTTTACTCTCGTTTCTACCTGATGATGAACCAAAGGGAGTTAAAGGACGGGAGTCGCAAGCACGACTCGCAGGGCATTCGGGGATTGTAGTTTGATTTTATCGCGCGAGCCAATGGAAATCGGGGAAACATGGTAAGTATGTGGTCGAGGCTGGGAATGGCCGAGTGAGCTAGAGGTGGGTGGGACCACGCAGCTAGCGATCCAATAAACGGGAGCGTTTCAGTGACGTCATCGGTACGCGCCGGAAAGCGCCGCTCACACGGGTGCTCACGCGAAGCTGGCGAGGGAGGGGGATGGCCGGTTTCGCGGAGCTCGGGCTGTCATCGTGGCTTGTGGAACAATGTCGGCAGCTGGGTTTGAAGCAGCCCACGCCTGTACAGCTCGGCTGCATCCCCGCCATCCTAGAGGGTAAGTTTGTCTCGGCCTCTTCCCCAGGAAACCCACCCCCTCTTACCGGCTCCCTTTCCTTCGCGCAGCCTTTGCCCACGCCTGTTCTGCGAGGCGAGGGAATATGCTTGGGCGTTATTGGCGAGCCTGGGTCCCAGAGGTAGACTGGGCAGTGTTGGCGTTTTGTGATGCACAGTTGATTTCCTGTGTGTCCGCACACAAGTGATGTAATCCCAGAAACTTGTGACCTCAGAGCACAGGGATGAATGACTAATGGCCACTACTGAGAAACTTTGGTAGTTTGCACTACCATCTTAATTTTACAAACGGAAACTGAGGTTGTCGAGATCACTAGTAAATGCAGGACTCTGGTCCTGTGAATACTCCCCACTCCCCACTCTGGTAGTCCAACTCTGTTTGCCATTAAAGAGATGCTGTTAGGGGCACCTGGGTGTCTTAGTTGATTGAGCATCCCGCTCCTGATTTCCACTCAGGTCATGATTTCAGGGTGGAGATCAAGGCCGGCATTGGACTCCATGCTGGACGTGGAGCCTGCTTGGGATTCTCTCTCCCCCTCTCTCCCGTGCTTCTCTCCCTTCCCCGCGCTTTTTTTCTCTCTGTAAAAGAGAAAGAAACCCTGGGATGTAATAAGCTGAGGGTTGAGGTATTAAATAGACAAAGATGGAGAAATCGATAGGCAGCATAGGATACAGATTGGGGGAAGGTTTTCAGGTTTCCCCAAGCTGGGATGCTCTGTGAGGGAGTCAAATGAGATAGTGAGTAGTAGCCGGGCACCTGGGTGGCTCAGTTGGTTAAGCGTCTGCCTTCAGCTTAGGTCATGATTCCAGGGTCCTGGGATCGAGCCCGGTGTCTGGCTCCCTGCTCAGCGGGGAGCCTGCTTCTCCCTCCTCTCCCTCTGCCACTCGACCTGCTTGTGCTCTCTCGCACACACGCTCTCTCTCTCTCTCTGTCAAATGAATCCAACTGGGACGCCTGGGTGGCTCAGTTGGTCAAGTGGCTGCCTTCGGCTCAGGTCATGATCCCAGCGTCCTGGGATCGAGTCCCACATCGGGCTCCTTGCTTGGCAGGGAGCCTGCTTCTCCCTCTGCCTCTGCCTGCCACTCTGTCTGCCTGTGCTCGCGCGTTCTCTCTCTCTCTTTCTCTGACAAATAAATAAATTTAAAAAAAAATTAAAAAAAAAAAATGAATCCAACTGAGCCACCCAGGTGTCCCAGAATAAATAAAGTCTTGAAAAAAAAAAAAAAAAAGATACTAGGGGCATCTTGGGTCAGATGGATGTGGGTTCCAGTCCAGCCTGCTACTCACTGGCTGTGTGTTCTGGGCACATCTCTGAGACTCTGTTTCCCTTTCTGTTCAGTGGAGATAGTAATGGTCACACCCTCCTAGAATTTGTCCATATGCCCAGAACGTAAATGACATAGGTCAGGATTGGACACATGGTAACCGCTCATTAAACGTTAGCTATTGTGAACTGCCCAGTAGAACACTTGTCTGCACCTGGTGTGTGTTGATACCTCTTTGCCTTCTGCCCAGGTCGGGACTGCTTGGGCTGTGCCAAGACAGGCAGTGGCAAGACAGCAGCATTTGTCCTGCCCATCTTGCAGAAGCTGTCTGAGGATCCCTATGGCATCTTCTGCCTCGTCCTGACACCCACCAGGTGAGCCCCCCATAGGCCTTCTGGGTGAGTTAACCATCTGTGTTTTCTTGGGCAAGCACCTTTACCTCTCTGAGTGCCCTTTCCCTATTTTTAAAATGGGGACGGAAATCATTCCTGCCTCTTAAGGGAGACACAGAATTTACCGGGATAGTGTGTGAGAAGTGCTGAGCACAGGTCCTGTCTCATGGTAAGCTGTCAGTTGTCTTGTAGCCCGAGGCAGAGACACATTTCTTGTTCTTGGGCAGATAAATATGACAGTTGACATGGTAAGTCCTCTAACAGCAGTAGGAGAGGTAGGCACTGTGTGTTGTAAGAGTGTGGCCTGGGGAGGGGGAAGTCGAGGAACACGTCATTCCAGAGATGCCTTAAAGGATGACAAGTATCTCTCAAAGGGACAAGTCTGGGGAAGGATACACTAGGCAGAGGAAGCTGCTAGTGCATTCGAGCAGAGGTGGGAGAAATGCAGGGAACAGAATAGGTACTTGGGGCTGGGCAGGTTAGAGCCAACTTGAGAAAAGTTTAGAATGCCAGGAAGAGAATTAGAACCAATTCTGTGGGCATGTGAGCAGGAGAGGGCAAGACAGAGGACAGGAAGTGGGCACATGAGCCAAGGGCAGGCCTGGGCAGTGCTGGGGCTGAGGGTTAGGGAGGAAGGGACTTGGACACTGACCAGCCTCAGGGGAGAGGGGACTGATGCTTAGGTTTCAGGCTTTGATGACTGTGGTGTCAAGGCCACTGCTGAGGAGGAGAGGCCAGGTTGGGTGGGGCTGGTGGGAGAGGGGCCATGGGATGTCTGCGTCAGAGGGGCTTCAGCGCTCCACATCAGAGCCTTTATCCAGAGGGAACTGGGAGCTGTGGTGGGTGTGTAAGCAGGAGAGGGACAGTCAGGAGGTCTGAGGGTTGGATATGGGAATGGGAGTCAGGCACAGAACCCCTATCTAACCCAGCCTGACCCCTTCACACCCACAGGGAGCTGGCCTACCAGATTGCAGAGCAGTTCCGGGTCCTGGGGAAGCCTCTGGGCCTGAAAGACTGCATCATTGTCGGCGGCATGGGTACAGGGGTCCTGGGGAGGCTCCGGGTAGGGAACCCCCGCGGCCTCAGGCCACCTACCCAGACCTACTTCTCGCATTCCACCTGCAGATATGGTGGCCCAGGCCCTGGAGCTCTCCCGGAAACCGCACGTGGTCATTGCCACACCAGGGCGCCTGGCTGATCACCTACGTAGCTCCAACACTTTTAGCATAAAGAAGATCCGCTTCCTGGTGAGTCGGCCCAGGGCCCAGATTCATCCATTTGGGACAAGTGTCCCATAGGCCATCCAGTAGAGCCGTAGGAGGGGTGACAAGGACAGCCGAGAAACAACATGAGGTAGCCCATACTAGCCAGGGTGGTTGGGGGCAAGGCCTCTCTGAGGTGCTGAGATGGTTGAGGGAGCGGATGTCTGAGACCTAGAGGGAGAACACTCCAGGGCCCATCTCCAGGGTTGGGAAGGAGGCATGGGGGGGGAAGCAGGCTGGGCACATGATCGGGCCCTGGGTAGCGCTGTCACTCCAGATCCCCTACCCCTGGCTACTGGTTCTCAGGTGATGGACGAGGCAGACCGGCTGTTGGAGCAGGGCTGCACCGACTTCACCGTGGACCTGGAGGCCATCCTGGCGGCCGTGCCCGCTCGCCGGCAGACCCTCCTCTTCAGCGCCACACTGACTGACACACTCAGAGAGCTTCAAGGCCTAGCCACCAACCAGCCCTTTTTCTGGGAGGCTCAGGCCCCGTGAGTCCACAGCCAGGTCCCGAGGGGGCAGGGCAGGGCAGGCAAGGGGTCGGGTGGGGGGGCCACACCCAACAGAGGTTCTTGCCCATGGACTGTTCAGGGCATTGGCTCCCTTCAGCAGTAGGGGAAACTGAGCCCCGCCCCCCACTCCCCCATCCCCAGGGTACGTACGGTGGAACAGCTGGACCAGCGCTACCTGTTGGTGCCTGAGAAGGTCAAGGATGCCTATCTGGTCCATCTGATTCAGAACTTCCAGGACGAGCACGAGGACTGGTCCATCATCATCTTTACCAACACATGCAAGTGAGCACGGGCTGCCTCTCTTCTCCTCAGACCCCCTCCCTTAGCCCTGTACGATGCCTGAGGCGCGAGGCACACGGCCACTGTTGGCACTCTGGAGCCTCTGCTGAGACCAGAAATTTCAGAGGATTCGCTCAGGGAAGCTCAGATCAAGCAGTTTGCTGAGGACACGCCTTCTGAAGAGGGAGCCAGGATTTGGGGTTCCTCAGATTTACCTTTTTTTTTAAAGATTTTTCTTTATTTATTTGTCAGAGAGCAAGCGAGCGCGTGGCCCATGTGCGCGCACACAAGCCAGGGGGCAGCAGGCAGAGGGAGAAGTGGGCTCCCCACTGAGCAGGGAGCCTGATGTGGGGCTCAATCCCAAGACCCTGCTACCATGACCTGAGCTGAAGGCAGACACACTTAACCACCCAGGCTCCCCAAGACCCGCTCTTAACCGGAAGGCGTGGGGACCTCTGGCTGTCCCCCAGAAATGCCCTGCCGCAGCCGGGAAGGCCTCGAAGCAGCAGCTCTTTACTGTGTCTTGGGCTGTCACTAAGGCCCCACACATCGGCTCCGACAGCCAGGCCCACCTCTCTGCAGTCCTGGAGGCCTTCAGAATCCTTTGAAGCTCTTGGGGAGGTCCTTAGGAAGCTGTAGCATGAGCCGGAGTGGAAACACAGCCTGCATCACATGGAGGAGACCTCCTGAGTGGCTGCTGCCCCCTAAGAATTTATGGGCTACCAGAAGAGTCTGGGTGTAGGGCTCACTCTCATTGGCTTAGGCCAGGGTCAGCAGGCAGGATACCCCACAACCCTGCTTCTCCTTCACCAGCTCTGCAGGGCCCCCTACTTGCCGTCTTGGGGTGTGCCGGGGTGGGAGTGCCTTTCCCTGACCAGGGCTCTGGAGAGGCTGCCAGTGTGTCCTTCCCCCCAGGACCTGCCAGATTCTGTGCATGATGCTGCGGAAATTCAACTTCCCCACTGTGGCTCTGCATTCCATGATGAAACAGGTGTGGGGTCAGGCTGCCCCAGAGACACACCCCTCCCATCCCTAGCCTTGGCCTCTCTGCTCCTCCCCGCCTCAGGGCCTTTGCCCACGCCTCTTCCCTCTGCCTGAAACACTTCCTGCCATGCATTAACCTTAGTCTGTCCTCATGGGGGCGCCCGTGAGGGTGGGAAGCCTGGACTCCCATGTTCCCAGGCCTCACACAGTAAATGCTCAAACGTTTGCTGAGATGCTCCCTGACCCCCAGTCTTCCCAATTCTCTTCCTGACCTGGCAACAGAAAGAACGCTTTGCTGCCCTGGCCAAATTCAAATCCAGCATCTACAGGATCCTGATTGCCACAGACGTGGCCTCCCGGTGAGCAGCCCCACAGTACTCCCTCCCTTGGGCTGGCCCGGTGGCACCCCCACAGAGGGACCAGAGTGGTGACCCTGGCGAGGGCTGGGGCAGCCCCGACTTCTGGCTGAGTGACCTGGGGTGAGTCCCCGCCTTGGTTTCCCCATGTAGATGGTGGCATTGACTGGCCTCTGTCTCCAGGGGCCTGGACATTCCCACAGTGCAGGTGGTCATCAACCACAACACGCCGGGGCTCCCCAAGATCTACATACACCGAGTCGGCCGGACAGCTCGGGCAGGTAAGCGGACAGGGTAGGGTGGCCTTAGGACCCATGTCCCTCCACCCTGCCCACCCTGGGAGGAGCCCAAGTTAGGAGCCGGTGGGAGAAGATGGGGGGGTGGAGCCCGCAGGCGAGAGGCAGTGGTCAAAAGTTGGGGGAATCATCCTTTCGAAAGCAAAGGCAGGGAATGTTCTGGTTTCTGAGATTCTCATGCCTGGAGCGGGCAGAGACAGGGTTTCTGGGGTGGCCAGCCCAGGCCTGGCGCTTCTCCCCAATCCTGTGGCCCTGGGGCAGGGCACATCAGCTCTCTAGGTCTGTCTCGTCATCAGAGGACAGGGAGCAGGAATGATGCGTGTTTGTGCTGCTCCAAGGGTCATGAGCCTCACCAGCTGTGAGTGCTGAGGGAGACACCGTCACCCTCACAGAAATGGGGGACAGAGAGACTAGTGGGCGCAGCTCTGCACTGAGGCATGTCAAGGCTTCTCGCTGACAAAACTCCCCGACAGCCGTGCCCTGGAGGGAAATCAGCCACGTCACCAGCCCCTGTGGACGGCTGGCCTGGCAGGAGAGCCGCCTCTCCCGGGGCCCTGTGTCTCCTCTGGGAGGGACCTGCCCTCACTCTGTTCCCACCAAGAGAGCTGCCTGGCGGTCGCAGCCTGTCTCTGTTGGCCCCTAGCTCATAGCAGGTAACTGTGGCGTGTCTTCGCAGGGCGGCAAGGACAGGCCATCACACTGGTGACGCAGTACGACATCCACCTTGTCCATGCCATCGAGGAGCAGATCAGTGAGTGGAGGGGCAGGAGAGGGGCTGGGGGAGGCGGGTGCGTCTGGGTGAGATGCCCACTCACCTTCCTCAGACAGCTGTGGGGCTGCTCGCCGAGCAGAGCTTGGACTGCACTTCCTGCCCTGTGCAACCCCAAGTGATGGCTTTTAGCCCAGTTATCAAAACCAGCTTCCCACAGTGGCCCTCAGCCGCCAAAAGCTACATCCGGTGGGAAGGGACTTCGGTTTCTCAGCCTGGGATGTATCGGTGGTCCCTGTGGATGAGTCAGAGCCCCCAGGGCCAGGGTCTGGGTGTGTTTAACAACCCTCTTGGGTGTTTTAATGTGCAGCCCAGACCAACCAGCACTGGAAAATCTGTAATCACTGCACAGACTGCCCTAAAATTCAGAAACCTCTGGACTGCAAAGGGCAGTGTTTGAGTAATCCTTACACCCAACGTGAGGCTCAAACTCATGACCCCAAGATCAACAGTTGCACACTGTTCTGATGGAGCCAGCCAGGCGCCCCTAAAGGACAGTGTTTAAAAAAAATATTTCCTGTCAAATTCATAGTGTTGCTAACAGCGACAAATAAAAGGACAACCTATCATCTTCAGGGCTACAATCCCAGATCTTGCTTACCTGACCCTAATCTGCTATGATGCCAGTCTTGCATATCCCACTGCATGGGAAGCTCACTCCCAAGCCTGAATCTCTCCCTTGTCTGCTCTCTCCCACCCCCTGGGACCCCTGCCCCTGCAGAGAAGAAGCTGGAGGAGTTCTCTGTGGAGGAGGCCAGCGTGCTGCAGATCCTCACACAGGTCAACGTGGTGCGGAGGGAGTGTGAAATTGTGAGTATTAGAAGCCATGAGGCCCGGGGTGCCCCCTTGGAGACGAGGGCCCTCGTGACAGCCTCTCCTTCCCTCCCCAGAAACTGGAGGCGGCCAACTTTGACGAAAAGAAGGAGATCAATAAGCGGAAACAGCTGATCCTGGAGGGGAAGGTGAGGGCTGAGCTGGCAGGTGGATGGCGGAGAGGGCTTATAGGAGGCAGACTGGCAGCTCGGTCACCTGCGGGTCTTCCCATGCCAGGATCCCGACCTAGAGGCCAAGCGCAAGGCTGAGCTGGCCAAGATTAAGCAGAAGAACCGGCGCTTCAAGGACAAGGTGGAGCAGGTGCTCCAGCGGCAGAAGGCTGGGGGGGCTGGCCGCAGGGGGCGTCCACCCAGGGCCCTGCCTGGAGCTCGCTCGGCCCCGGCACCCAGCCAGGGCCCGTCCTGAGCACCACTGTGACCCCTACTGACCCCGCCTGGGATTCCTTCCTGGAACTGACGGTCAGAGGGCTCCTCCCCTCCCCCTGGACCTGCTCAGTCCCTATCAGTGGGACCCAGGGATACCCATGTTGTGTACCACACAGCTTTCCACCTTGCAGCCCCTGGCTGGCCCCTTCTCAGAGCCCCTGTCTGCAGATGAGGAAGGAACACTGGCTACAAGGTTGGACCCAGCTCCACACACAGTGACCCTGGGGGGTGGATGCTACAGGGCCCCAGAGCAAAGGTGTGTTGCTTACAGGAGTCACCTAATAAATGGGTCTCTCAACTTTCCCATTGGACTCTGCAGGAGTGGGGACAGGGGAGGAGGGTTCAGATGCTGGTGCTTCCCAAGGCTCCCAGAACATCATGTCACCCCCCACCCCACCCCACCCCACCCCTCTATTCCCGTCAGGCAGGCCAAAGGTTTGAACTATAGTGCTGGCCATTCTGGCCAGGTGACTTTGGGTTTGAGAAGCCCCCTGTGGGCCTCAGTTTCCTCATCTAGAAGATGGGCACTGGAAGGACATCATTCTCTAAACATGGCCATTAGGTTCAGTGACATGAAGCTTGTGTGTAGTGAACACTACCATGTTCTAGAAGCTTCCCCACCTGCCTACCTGGTGGAATCTGGGGTTTATAGCCAGAGTAAAGGGAGGGGTGCTTAACCAGGGGACACCTAAGGGCAAACTGGTCCAAACAAGAGGAGTTCAGCCCAAGGGAGTGGGGACAGCTATACTGGGCAGAGCTGGACTCCTGGCTCTGTGGCATGATGTGCTCCTTGGACTGTGAAACTTACTCTTCTCGTGGGCAAGTGGCTGGCTAAGCCCAACAGAGCAACTGAGATACATCCAAGAGGAAGCAGGTAGAGGGTGCAGTGACGGCGGTTAGATGCCAGGTGTCCACACAACACACACACACACACACGCACCACCGCTCTTAGAAATGTAATCTGGGTGCCAGTGCACACCCTGGGGATTCTAGAAATTCTACACAATGAAAAGCCCCCTAAACAGGCCCTGAGCTGTGAGCAGCCAGGGCCAGCTGGGGCACTGTGGCCGGGCCCTCCCCAGGCCGAGTTGGGCCCCCCAGGTCCCTGCCAGGGTGAATGGCCCACTGTGCCGCCCGCGGCCCGCCTCGTGCTCCAGGCGGGAATCATGCGTCTGAAACCAGCTCCCACAGGCCCCCGGCTCCCACGCAGACCCTGCAGCCAGGCTCAGGGGGTGCCCTCAGCCAGGCGGGCAAGGCCCTCTCGCAGCTCGCTCAGCTCAAACAGCCTGACGTCCAGCAGCTGTGCGGCCCGGCCCACCTCAGCCCGTGCTCGTTCCCGCTCGGCCCGTGCCTCCTCCAGGCTGCGCTCCGTTGCCCGCAGCTGGTGTTCCAGCTCAGCATTGCGGGTTTCCAGGTCCTGCAGGGAGAGGGTAGGCAAGATTTGGGGCCCCAACAAGTCTCTAGGGTCACCAGTCCTGCTTGAGGCATCCAGCATCTGCGTGCCATCCCATCAGACCCCACTCTGGACCGTGCCATGCCCCCTTCGTCTCTTACCCTCCCTGCAGCTTCTCCCAAGACACTCCCTGAGCCCTTGGCCAATATAAAGGCCATAGAACTGATCACATCCCTCTTCTGCTCTAGACCCTTCTGTGATCCATCAGGCTAGGAACAAAACCCACATCCCTCCCTCCTTGCTCATTCCAGCTCAGACTTGCTGGCTTCCTTGTGGTTCCTTGAACATGTTGAGTTTCTCCCCACCTCAGGGCCTTTGCACAGGCTGAGCACTCTGCCCAGAAGACAAGAGGGAGCATTTCCCCAACTTCTCTCTTCTGGGTCACCAGATCCTTTAACTTCACCTGCTGGACTCGGGACATTCCCCATGAACATTTCTCAGAAAAAGTCTTCAGTGAAAGCCAGACCAGTCAGACCTGGGTTCAAATGCAGGCTCCTGACCCTGAGGACTTGATGGGGTCAAACATAGCAATTCAGCAGGGACTCAAAAATTGCTTGTTGAGGGGAGCCTGGGTGGCTCAATCAGTTAAGCATATGCCTTCGGCTTGGGTCATGATCTCAGGGTCCTGGGATCGAGCCCCATGTTGGGCTCCCTGCTCAGCAGGGAACATGCTTCTCCCTCCCCCTCTGCCCTCCTCCCCCCACTGTCATACTCTATGTCAAATAAATGAATAAAATATTTTTAAAAATTTCTTGCCTAGTCAAAGAATGAAACATTGTACTAATAACTGTCTCACAAAACACTGGCTGCAACGCAGACTTGCCCTGCCCCTGGTCCTCCCAATCCTTCACAACCTTGGGTAAATCTCTTCCTGACCCCACTTACAGGTGAAGAAACTGAGGCTCGGAGAGGCATACAGCTGCCCAGGACCCATCAGGAAGGAAAGACCCCAGGTCCGTCCCATGGGGGCGGAGGGGAGCTGGGACACCCTGTCCCGTGACAACACACACCTGCACTTTCTGCTGCGTCTCCTCCCGCTCAGTGGCATCCACGGTCTCACGTGGTCCACCAGTCTGGCTCTTCAGCGTCTGGATCTCCTAGAGAAGAGTTCCCAGGGTCTATTCTGGGGGTCCTGGCTCCCCTGTAGGAGGTCAGGGAAGATGAAGCCCAGGGACACACACTCAGTGCTCACCTGGTCCTTCGTCTGCACTAATGCCTCCAGCTGCTCCAGTGCCTGGCTCCCTTCCTTCTCACTGGCTGAGGGTTGCTCAGCGGCTGCCTGGGCCTCCAGCTCAGCTACCTGTGTGGACAGGATAGTCAGGCCCTGACACTCCAGCCTGCACTCTCCTGACCCCTGGGGAATCTGTCCTTTGCTCACAAAGGACGAGGCACTCAGCCCCCTCTGATTGGGGCTACCACCTCCAAGCAGGGAGGACTTTAGGGGGTTTTACAAAGGTTGGCATTCTCTTAGACCCATAATACAGAACAAGAAACTGAGGTTCAGGGAAAGGACCTGCAGAGATCACACAGCCAGGCAGTGAACCCAGGACGGATAGGACATGAGGAGGCAGGGGCTCCCCAGCTGCCTGAGCCACCTGGAGTCTCTGGAAGGGATCCCCTCACCCGCTGCCGCAGCCTCTCAGCCTCCACGCGCTGGGCCTCCAGCTGCTGCCTCCACTGGGCGGCCGCGGCGTTGGCTTCTCGCAGGGCGCCCGCCAACTTGTTGTTGCTGTCCTGCAGCGCGAAGAACTCGGCCTCCCACTGCACCTCGCCCACGGAGCTGCAGGGACGCGAGGGTTGGCGGGGGCGAGGCCCAGCCGCACCAGGTAGGGGGCAGGGGCGAGCGGGTGTCGGGGGGGAGGACAGGGAGGGGCGGCGCTGGGGGCGGGGCCAGGTGGGGACATCCCGGGGGAGCGCGATCTAGTCGGGAGGGGCGGGGTCAGCCCATCGGGGCGTGCCCAGAACCGGTGAAGATCGGGGAGGCGTGGCCGAGGCAGGGTTAGTCCCGAGGGGCGGACGAGGTAGGGGCAGGGTCAGCCCCTAAAAGGCGTGGTCAAAGGAGGAGCTCGTTCGAGCGGCGCGGTCCGCTCCAGAAGCGGCAGGACCAGAGTCAGCCCCCTCCCCTCCCCGGGCCTTGGGTACACAGTCAGATCCCGCGGCCGATCGGCCAGTGCCACCCACCCACCCACCCCCCGGCTTCAAGTAAGTTCCTCTCCGCGCCTTGCGTCCCGCCACGGGCTATACCCGCCCCACCCGCCTCACCCCTCCGACAGCATCTTCTTGAGCCGCTCGCGCTCCGCGGGGCCGGGGACGTCCGCGCTCTGGCTACGAAACAGTTTTTCATCGCCGGGGCCGTTGGCGCTGACGAGGGGACTTGGGGGCACCTAAGGGTATGGACAGAAGGGAGGTCATACTGGGGGCCGGATTCGGTAAAGGACCGGTTGGTTAGGTCATGGTTGGGGTCAGGGCTGATGTTACTGGGGTTGTGACGGAAGACAGGATGAGGCACGCTAGTCTAAATAAACCCACTGAGATATTCAAAATCTGCAAAGGTCGGGGGAGCGATGTGAAACCTCTGTGCTATCCCCTCATGGCACTACCCTTCCCTGGGGCCAAATTTCAACACGAGTTTAAGATTCAGACGGGAAGCTCTCTTCCACGCTGAATTCATTGCCTGGACCAGGAGCCTGCTTTTTCATCTCTGTAACCCTCCTTCCCAGCCCTGGGCCTGGCACACAGTACGTGGTCGGTAAATTCTGCTGAATAAATCAATGGGGGAAGGCTCCCAGGACAGTTTCTCACTCTGCCGCCTGGCTGCTACTTAGCTATTTCAACCTCCAGGTTTCTACTCTGCCATCTAAGCTGGTTTCCAGGCCTTTGGGGATCCAAGCCTAGCCAGACCTCCAGGTTGTGCTCCTGACACTTTCCCTCCAAGGCTCCTGCTGTAGGTCGAGTTTGACCCAATCTGTGAGCGCTGGTCCCAGGCACCCACACAGCACCCAGGCCCTCAGTAGCAGCTCAGTAATAGGAGGCATGGGACAGGGAGTACTGACCTGGTGGGCAGCGAGCCCCAGGGCTGGACTGGTGAGCTCCCCTCCATCCTGAGATTTCTCCCTGGCCAGCCTCGCTGCTTCCTTTACTTCCTGGAACTTCTCAGCAAACTGGGGCGGGGAGAGGGGAGAAGCAGAACAAACAATCAAAGAAAACCCAGCCCCCTCTCCCAGGGCCCCACTTGGTCACCCCCACCCAGCACCAGCCCTGTCACTCTGGAAGGGACTTGAGGAGCCACGCATATCCTCTCATCTCATGAACTGGAAGAAGGCTTGGAAAATGTCCCAGTGAGCAGACGGAGTATCCTGGCGGGGGTGGGATGTTCACGGAAGTGGATTACACCGAGCCACCTTGAGAAAGGGCTCCCCTTTTCCTCTCAGTCTGGCTTATTTCAGCAAGGAGAGCCTCAGGTGGGTGCTCTCTTTAGTGCCCGGGACACTTGTGAATATCGTTTTATAACAAAGAAAAAGCAAGTCTTGGACTCAGAGGCTCTGAGAGGGCACCTGTGCCCAGGGAGAATGTAAATCGCCCTGTTCTCCTACTGTATTACCTTTACCACGCTACCAGTTTTCCAATTAGAGTGGGTAGGATACGCTGTTTTTCATTTTAAAATACATTTTTCATTGAACAATAATTTTTAAAGAAAATGTGTACACACAGTCACTAGATGGGGGCAAAGGGGCCAGTGCCATTCATTGGTGGGGCGGGTAGGGGGAGGGAGGAAGTCAATTCCAAAAACAGTCCAACAGCAACTGAATACTCAGTGGGAAAAAAATACTCCTGCCTTATACCACCCACAGAAATTAATTCAAGACCTAAATTTGAAAGGAAAATGAAAGCTTCTAGAAGCAAGAGAATCCTCACGATCTCATTAGGAATCAGAAAGCACTATCCATCCGGGGAAAAAATGGGATGAGACAATATTGAAGTCTGGAGACTGCAGAGGGTGGAGGGAGGCGATGATGAAGGTAGTGAGTCCTAGGGTGTGTGAGGGAACTCCCAGCCCGTCCCAGGCACCCAGAGAAGGTCAGGGTGTGTCCAAAATTGGAGTAGGTGGCCCGCCGAGCTGAGACATGATCCAGGGAACCAGGAAGGGTTGTCTAACTCTGAGGCCCATCCTGCAGCACCTACCCAGGGGCCCTAGTGTACCTGGGAGAAGACCCAGGCCCAGCCCTGTCCCTCCCAGCATGGAACCCTGCAAGCCCACCTGGGTCAGATGCTGCTCAGAAGCAAAGCCAAGGCCATAAACAGTGTTGGCACGACTGTCTGCCCACTGCCCGAACTTCTGGGAGGTTTTGGTAAAGGTCATGTTGGGGGTGACAGTGCTGTTGATGATGGCCTGGGGGGTGGGACACACAAAATTCAAGGTTGATGAGACTGATAACAATGAACATGAAACCCCCAGGGTGTCATTTTATATTAGCTCCTGGGAGGTCCTTGGTGTGAGCCATTGCAGGAGGGAGCCTGATTCTGGGCTCCTCCTAACCCCCATTCCCCAGGCACACAGCAAGGCAATGATCAGACCCAGGCATGCGCCCGAGACTCCAGGAGCCTGCCACCCCACCCAGACCCTGCCAGGACCTTGGCACCCCCAATGCTGATGATTCGGTAGACATTGCGGGTGGCATCGTAGAAGTAGGAGACAGTGAGTGCGTGCTTGCCCGCGGGGATCCAGTTCCGCTTGGTGGCTGGGTCAATCTGGAACACGTGCGCCCGTGTGCTGAAGATGGGCTGCTCCCTGCAGGGGGTAGACCATTCTCAGAGGGGCTGGGCAGCACCCAGGGGACTCAGGGCCAAGCTGGGGAGGCGGGGGCTCACCTGGCTGTGGACATTGGTCAGGCTGGGCTGGGTGGGCTCCAAGAAGCAGCCAGAGGGATGGCAGGAGCTGCAGGCTCAGTCTCTGGGAGGGGGGGGGTGCGGGGGAGAGGGGGCTTGTGAGTGTCTCTCCAGGACAGGCTTATCCTTAAGCCTGTTGGACCAAGCATGTCCAACCTCAGGACCCACTGCCAAGGTAGACCATTCATAGAGTCAAAAAGGTAAGGGCATCAGCAGATCACTCAGAGCAAAAAGACCCTGTCCCTCTCCATCCAGGAAGCCCCCACATACGCCGAGCAGGAGATGGCTCTCTGAGAGGAGACAGGTGGCCCTTGATATCCCAGCATAAATTTCTCAGCATGCTGTTTACTGAACCCCCAGTGACACCCCCTCAATCTTGGGGTAGGTAGAGAAGGCCAAGGTGAACTCCTGCTTGGTATTTTCTGCCACATTCACTCACCACTCCCCAAACCGGGATCTCCATCCAAATGTGGGGCAGGACCAGGTGCCTACTGGGAGACTAGCCCCCCACCCCCAGAATCCACAGGGGAACCCCTCAACTTCCACTGTAGGGCAGAAGCACACCTTGGAGTCAGAGTCCAAATCCCCATGGAGCTCCCAGCCTAGTTAAAAAGATAAGATGTAGCCAAAAAAGTTTATCTCGGTGCCCAGTTCCTGATCACCCATACCCACTCAATCCCAATAGGGCTGGACTGGGTGGCATCAAGGATTGGGAGAGGGGCCCCCCAGCTCCTCTTGGTGCCTTTAGTCACAACCCCACAGAAACCAGGAATGGCTGCCCTGGAGAATTCCTGACCCTCACCTCTGTGCCCCCAAAACCTGCACCCCGGGGATCTGTAGGGGACCAGCAGGGACCTGGGGAAGGGAGGTGGCAAAGTGGGGGAAGGGAGGCCCCCCGCGGAGCGGCCTCCTTGGGTCAGAGGAGGGATGCCCCCCCACCCTGTCCTGGGCAGCTGCTGCCCCGGTCACAGGGTCTGAAACCGGTCACAGGGTCTGAAACCGGAGTCCCTGTGTGGGGGAGGGGCGGCAGCTCTGGCCTGGGTTGGGAGCAGGTCCTGGAGCGAAGCAGGGTTCCAGGGTGCAGGGGTCCCAGAAACACAGGCCCTTCCGGCCCTGAAGGTCCCGCCGCGACTTGCAGCTTTGGGGAAAGTTACTCACCAACTAGTCATGTGCCTCGGACGCCGCCGGCCCGCGGGGCTCCCGGAGGAGGCCCCGACCCCGCCCGGTGCCCAGGATCCCCAATTGCGTGTGGGGGCGAAGCCCCACCCCATGCGCCCCAGTCCGGGGGGCCTGATATTCAGTAAGGAAGGAGTTCCCATCCGCGTCAGAAGCGGGGCGCCCAATACGCGCCCCGACTTCGGGAAGTGCCACCCTCGACCCGGGAACTTCCGAGATCCGCGCGACGCCCCCCAACTCCGGGCCCAGAACTTCGGGACACATTCTCCGCTTCCTCTAACCCCAGGTCCAGAACTTCGGGGATCCCTCGCGCCACCTCCGACTCCTAAATTTCGGGGACTCCCTGCCACCTCTCCAACCCCGGGTCCGGAATTTCGGGATCTCCTCGCGCCGCCTCCCTACCCCAGGCCGGGAACGTCGGGGACACCGCAGCCTCTTCCAACGCCCGGTCCGGAACTTTGGGAACCCCTCGCCCTGTGCCCTCTCCGACCCGGACTCCGGAACTTCGAGGCCCCCGCGCCCTCTCAAGCCCGGGAATTTCGGGGTTCCCCGAGCCGCCCCCAGCCTCCCTGTCCGGGATTTCGGGGACCCGCCGCGCCCTCCCCCCTGGTCCTGGAACCTCGGGCCCCCCGCGTCCCCGGCGCAGGCTCGGACAGCCGGGCTCACCCTGCGGGCTCGGCGGCCCGCGAGTGTCCGGGCGCGAGTCGGGTGCTGCCCCGCGCCGCCGACTCCCCGCAGCCGGGCGCCCCGCTCGCTTGCTGGCTCCGGGGCCCGCGCCCTCCGCGCCGCCCTCCGCGCCGCCCGCCGCACCGCCCGCGCCTTTGTCTGCGCCTCCGCCGCCGCCCGCGCCGCCTCCGGTCCCATCGCGGCCGGTCCCGACGCGGCCGCCGCCCGCCCCGCCTCCCTGGGCTGCCGAGGCCGCTCCGCAGCGCCCCCTGCCGGCCCTCCGCGGCGGGGGGGAGGGGGAGAGGGAGGGGCGGAAGCCGGGAGGAAGGCGGGACAGGACCAGCCCTGGGAGGGAGTCCCAGGGAAGAGGGACTGGGAGTGAGGATGGGGACAGAGACCCAGACCTAGAAGCAGAGATATGGAGATAGACACTGGAGACAGACGGGTGGAGAACGTGGCTTCATCGTCCTGTCAGGGGTGGCCCTGACCCTCCAGGTCACTGCTGCCCATTCTCTCGCTGCCTGAGGTCATGACCTTCTGCTTTTGATGGGAATCCCTCTCCACCTGACAGGGATTTGGGGCAGGGCACCTCTACAGCACAGAAGACAGTGCCTGCACACAGTAGGTGCTCTTTGGGTGTTACCAGGAAATGAAAGAGACGGGCTGGGAGAGAGGGAGAGAGGCTGAGAGAGGCAAACAGTAGGCACTTCATGAGGCTTGATCAGGGATGTCCCATCAGTCCTTCCTGCCTGACTTCTTACCTAGCTCTGATCCCCGGTTGGGGAGGGGCTTCTGCCCGCCTTGTCTCCCAGGAGAGGAAGGAACGGATACCAACCATGGTGGAATTATCAATATTGCTCTGTTGCAGGGCCCCAAGAACCTAGGGCAGATGGAATGTTGGGACCCCGTTCCCACCAAATGAGTGAATCCCCTAGAGATCCTCAGGTCTGGGTTTGCCATCTCTGATCAGAGGGAGCCCTTTGTACACTTGCCAAGAGGGGATCCTTCTCAAGATGAACCGCCAGGATCATCTTCCCCAGACCCGAGTTTACCTGTGGGACCCACTTGTCTATCCTGCGGCTGCCCTTTCTCTGGGCTCCTCCAAAGTCACGCAGGGCCATCGGAGTCGTGGATAGAGGGGCTGCAGCTCCCACGAACCAAGGCCCGCAGATCCCCCAAACCTCATGTTTGAACTTTCTGATGACCTGGGAGATTTTGCTTTTCGTCTTCTCTGTCCTGTCTCCTTTCCCTGTTCTTTTCTTTCCGATTCCCCCGCTGACAAGAATCATACATCTGGGCTGGTAGCTATCTTCAAATTACCTTTAGGTGAATTCTAGGTCACGTGGTTTCTGGAGCCTTATGCCTGGGCCAAGATGGAGTTACCTTTGCCCAAGCTCTTCCCTCCACCTGGAAAGCCTTTTCTGCAGGCATATATTCTGCCTTGTCCTTCCAGGCTCAGCTCCACTGGCCCCTCTCCTCTTGGAAGCTTTTTTGACTCTCTGGGGCTTGGAAGGGATCCCACCGTGTTTTGCACTGGGCCCCCATCACTTTCTCTGGGATCCCTGATCTGTATTATCTGTGATCACTTCCGTTGCCGCCAGGTCTGGGCACTCTTTGGAGGGCTAGCCCATCCTGGAGCCCCAGCCTCACCCAGTATGAGAGGAACAGCTCACCCCTGCTGGGGAAACTGAGGCTCAGTCTCAGTTTCCCCAGCTGCTTTCAACTTCACCAGGCATCTGCACAAGCAAAGGATTTGGCTTGGCTTTCAGGCCTGAAGCCACAAAATGCTTTGATCATTGTGGGGAACAAAGAAAATACCGTCTGTTCTGTGCAAAGAGTGACTTTTCCTTATTACCAAAAAAATGATTAAAAAAAAAAAGTAACTGGGAAAGGTGCCGACAGGGCTTAGGCTTCTGGAAGCCACTCAGGGTGTGCTGAGTGCTGGCCGGCGGCAGACCCAGGGCCAGGTGGCCATCCTGTGGGGGCAGCCAAGAGAGGGGCCCAGGCAGACTTTACTCCTTGTGTGGGCAGAAGGCAACAACATGAGGGAAAGTGGGGAGTTGAATTCTTTCCCTGGGCCCCACTCAAAGGCCTCCGGGGGGAGTTAGGATGGGGCTTGCCTTGAGCAGCCCTGACCTGAAGTTGTGTTACTCAAGTACAAATTGAGGGAGTGGCTTTGTCAGTGTGGACCTCACTTTTTCACCTGGAGAATGGGCTGATACTTACAGGGCTGGGGGTACAGGGAGGAGGCAGGAGAATCCAGGTAACACAAGCAGCTCCTCACCTTCCTCTTGGGTAGACAGGTAGGGGCTGCCCTAAGCTACCACTTCCACCCCAGTCTGAGCCCTCTTCTGCCTGGGGATGTCCTTACAGACTGGGCAGAGACCACCACCCCAGGGTGGCTATTAAGAAGAGATAGCTTTCCTTTGGGCCTGAGAGAAGATATAAGAAAATCAACTTCCTGTCCCAGAAGGGACCAAGCAGAAACTTGAACAGTTTATCTGGCTCTAAGGAGGCTGCATTTGCAGAGTGGCTCTTGTGGGTTAGACTCTGGCCTCCGCCTAGTTAAAGCTAACCAACCTGTGGACTGAGCTAAATTGTCTCTCTTCCCTAGAGGGTTCCTATCACACCAGATCAAAGGAAGTTTGTCACCTTTTCTCAAAGCCACATGCCCAGGTGTGGATGACAGTGGCCACGTAGATCTGTTTATGACACGATTTGGTTACTGTCCACCTCTTCCATGGGTCTGCACCTAGAACAAGCCTGACCTGCAGCAGGAACTCTTCAACTGCTTCAAGAAGGAGAGGATCTCTAATCCCTGGTCTTGGTCCTTGGTGGTCTCCAGAATCACATGACCAGGGACTGACTTCCAGCTCTGCCTCTTACTAGCAGTGTGACCTTAAAGAAGCCATTTTCCCTTTCTGTGCCTTAGTTACCCCATCTATAAAATGGACATAAAAATGGTGCCCATTTCTGAAGTTTCCTTTAAGGATCCAACAAGTCCTTGTGTGAAAAGGGCATGATCCTGAGAGTTTAATAAATGCTGGTTGTCGTAACATTACACTTATTCTTGGCTGTCTGGACATATGGTTTTGATCCTGAGCCAAATTCTTCAGATTTTCTTTTATGGGTTGAAAGATCCCAACTAGGCATGAGCTTTCAAGGGCAGAAATGGGTCCAACTTGGCATTATAACCTCTAAATCTTTAGCTGGGGGGCCCTTATGTGCTCCTCTAGCCACACTCCTCCTCTTTCTCCACATTCCTCCAGACATGGGCAATAGGGCCAGTCACCAGACCTTAGCATCCTGAGAAGCTCCTATTCACCCCTCAAAGTCCCACCTCCAATGCCCTCTTCTCTGAGAAGCCCTCCCATGTCTCCCTCTAGACCTTCCCCAACATCCTCCCTCCTTCCGACCCAACCCTGATCCTAGGTACTAGGGGCATCTGTGTCTAGCTGTCACTCCCCGAGCTCTCAGGGCTGAGCTTAGGCTACTCTTGGGCTTGATATCTCCCAGCATGGAGTGGATGCATGGGGGTCCTAGCACTGGTGAATTTGATGATTTGATATTGATGATTCTTCATCACTAGAAAGAGACACCACCTTAAATTCAAATCCAACTCAACTTCTGCACAAGGCCAGGGTTAATTCATTAAACAACTAGCCCCCAGGAAGGCATGAAGGGGCTGTGGTGGGGGAGGACATCTGACATTGGGTTATGGACTTAAGCTCCCAGAAGCAGGGTTGGGTGAGGGGTGGGGGTAAGCAGCACTTGAGCCCCCTCCGAACTCCGAACCTGGATCTGTGGCTTGATTCCCACAGACCTAATTACCCTCATTTGCCACATGCACTAATTACCTCTGTGGTGCCAGGTGGCTGGGCGGGGCTGCCCCACTTTTGGGAGGTAGGTCGGGGCCCGATTATTTTTGGCTGTGTCATCCTTGAAGGCTCCGCCATCCTTCCGCATGAAGGGCAGAAAGTGGGGCGGGATAATTGTGGCCACATCAGGAGGGACAGTGGGAAATTTAGGGGTCAGGTTGGCCCAGAAGTTCCCTGAGAGGGTGGGGTGGGAGTTTGGGCCCCAGACCTCAGGGTCTTTGGCACCCAGCTGGAGGCTGCAAAATCTGGAGGGACTGAGAATCATCCAGCTCTAAGGTGCGTGGCTGTGGAGGCCTGTTTTAAATGTAACACCACTGTGGGGAGAAGGCTGGGGTGGCTAGTTGGATGGGCCTGGGTGCAAATCCCGACTCCCACCGGTTTGATGAATGTTACTGAACATGTGAGCTCCTCTCTTTGCACCTTTCCTGAGGGATCAGATGGGGATAACAATTCACAAAGAGTACTCTGGGCAGAGGGCACTGCACGTGCAAAGGTCCTGAGGTGGGATGGACTGAGTGTGTTGGAGGAACAGTGGGGCCCAGGATAGCCAGAGAGGAGTGAATGGGAAGAGAGTAGTGATCACTGAGGGCTAAGAAGGTCACAGGTGAGATCTCATAAGTGGTGGTGTAATGTATGAGTTTGTCCCAAGGGTACTGGGGAGCCATGGGAGAGTTTGGAGACAGAGAGGGAGGGACATCATCAGATTTACATCACAAGTTCCAGGGCAGCTCTTGAGAGAGAATCGGGTATCTGTACATGTGCAGAATGGGGGGCAGACCCTCCCTCTCTTCAAACCTCCATTTTCCCATCTGAGACAGAGTCCTGAGGCCCAGACAGCCCCAGGACACACTGGACCCTCAGCCAGGGAAACTCCCTTCCCCCCACGCTCCCAAATTCCTACATGGCCTCCTCTCTGCCTGCCCTCTCCTCCTACTCTCCTTCTGTGGCCTTGAGGAACAGCTGTGGGAACAGAGAGCGGGAAGCCGTGGGGAAAGCAACACGGAGGGGCTCCGGGGGCCGTGTTCCCGCTTGGTGACAGCCCACATGGGGCCGCTGGGTGCCGAATGTTCTTACAGGAACCGGGTGACTCAGATGCTGCAGCCTCCTCCCTCGGTCTGCCAGGGGAGGCCAATCCTGGTCCCGAAGCACAGGCGAGAATCAGCATGTGCCCCTCTGCGTGGCCCCCAAACCAGCTCCATGGATCCCCGTAACTGGATGCATTGCTCACTTTCCTGCTCTGGTAGCTTCCATGGCTCTGCTGGAGACTTCAGAGGAGAATCTGGCTCCTCTTTGCTATTGTCCTAGCAGCTGAACCCCAGCTCTGAATGCTTGCCCTTAGCCCCACCACTGAGCCTTTGTACTCAGCCCCACCAATGGCCTGAAATGCCAGCTCTGACACCAGTCTCCTCCAGGAAGCCTTCTCAGACTCTCTCCACTGCTACAACCCCGACCCCACAGGACAGGCTGTGTCTGTATCCAGCTCTGTCCCCACTGTAGATGAGGTATAAGCGGGTAGGAGGGCGCTCCTTGGAGTCCCAGCTCAGGGAAAGGCCTCTCAGGGGCCCTATTGTTGCCCAGCAGGGGTAGGAG
The DNA here is from genome assembly GCA_004024625.1 of Mellivora capensis. NCBI lineage: Eukaryota > Metazoa > Chordata > Mammalia > Carnivora > Mustelidae > Mellivora > Mellivora capensis. The sequence continues at coordinate 27,516 of PISX010000992.1, forward strand.
CAAAGGGACCCTAGAGGAGGAGGAATCTCCTTGGCCCTATCTTTAATTCCTTTCTTTTTAAGAGTGAGAGAATGGGGGAAGGGCAGAGGGTGAGGGAGAGGGAGACTCTCAATAGGGCTCCACGCCCAGCACAGCGCCTGAGGCGGGACTCAGTCTTAGGACCCTGAGATCGTGACCTGAGCCAAAATAAGAGACAGACACTTAACCAACTGAGCCACCCAGGCACCCCCAACTCCATTTTTATAAAAAAAGAAACTGAAGCTCAGGAGGCTCAAGCCAATTTCCCAAATTAAAAGCTGGCTAAGTGGAAAAGCTTGGCCTTAAACCCAGGTCTGAGAGACCAGACCCTGTTCTCTGCAGCTTTTGGAGGCTTATTTACCCATAGGAGGGAGAAGGGAGCATTCACTTTCCTGTGGGCGGATTAGGTACAATCCAGGTTCAGCTTCCAGGGGTCTGACAGCCTGTCTCCATGGATGCGGTGGGGGCCTTTCAGGGGGCTTCCTTCTCTGTAAGGTGGGGGTTAATCCGTTAATGCATGTTTATTGAGCACCTACTATGTATCAGCACTGCAGAAGGCTCTGACCTCAGGGTGCTTCAGCTAACGTGGTGAGCAAGACAAATGGACCACGAGGTAGGATGATTCTGACAGCAATTTGCCAAGGAAAGAAAACCAGGCAAAGTAATAAGCAAAGATGGGTGGTCAGTGAAGGCTGCTCTGATGAGGTTGTGATTCGGGGGAACAGTATGTGCAAAGATCCTGGGGTGGGAATGTGCTCAGCTCCTTGGAGCAGCAACATCAAGGAGGTGGGTGTGGCCAGAACAGGGTCAGTTGTGGGGATGGACTAGGGGTGGGCAGACCCATAGGCTGGGTCACAAGGGGCCCCATAGTCCCCAGCAAAGAGTATGGGCTTTATACTCTGAGCACTGAAGAGCCATGGGAGGCTTTTGACAGATGGGCTGATTTTAATACTTTCCTCCTCCATTGTCATGATGCAGAAGGTATCCTGGGGCTGTGCTTGACAAACAAATGACATTGTTGTGAGCACTATCATTATTTCTTTGGGTATGTCCACAGGCTCTGAGTTTATATCCCTCCCAGGGCCTCAGGGAGGAAGTCCATCTCAGCAACCCTCTTTCTGCCTTGTCCAGCCTTCCTTTCTCTCCCACACATTAGCCCTGATCTTGGCCCTGGACTTATCGCTGAGATCCCAGGCCTCCAATTGGACGGAAGCACCTGCTTCCCTGAGCAGCCCCAGAGGAGGTCACAGAGGAGCCTGCTGTCCCCTGGGCTGGGGGAGGGAGGTCACTGCAGGGAAGAGAAAAGATCACACACCGGGCACCAACTACGTACATGGGGGAGACCCTATGTCCAGGCTGCAATCGGGGGCCTTCCCAGGCACCCCTTCCACAAGGGCCTGGGGTGCCTGGGCGCACATGACATGCTCACCACCACCACCACTGCCGTGAGGGTCCAGGTAAGGAGGGTGAGGACAGGAAGGCAAACGTGCACTACAGACCTGGGAGAATGGCCACTCCCAAGGATTTCCCCAGCAGGTTGACCCATCTCCTGGGGGCACCTCTGAGCCCAGCTAGAAACTGCACAGGGGGGGTCTGCGTCCAAGACAGGGTGCATCTGGCCAAGGGACCTGCAGGTGACACCAGCCAGTGCTCCACCAGCTGGCAGTCATAGCGCCCAGCCTGGGTCTCCGTGGTGTTGAACAACATCAGGCAGGTTCAAGGTCAGGTGTCCAGGAGTCAGATGAGTGAAGGGGCTGGACCTTCAAGAACCCCCTGTTGGGGGCAGGTGGGAGAAGGGGGCGCCACCACTGTGACATTCTACATTGGGGTTGCTGGGAGGTGGGTGGGGGCGGTGCTTACAGAGTGTAGAAGCCCAAGGCCAAGTGCTTCCTCTCCACCTCCATACATCTTTGTCCGCCTGCCCACCCACCCACGCACCCATTCACCCCGCCACCCCCCAATCTGCCCACCTTCCCACAGATGCAGGCATCATCCATGATTCCCTATCCGTGCATCTGTATACCTCTTCTCAGTCTAACACTCTCCTTCTTCAAGCCCCAGTTCTGTGTCCCCTCCTCCATGCAGCCCTCCAGGCTCTTCAGACAGAGCACCTGGCTCAAGCCTGACCCAATGGAGCTGAGAATGAATATGTCTGACTTGGCCTGCCCAGACTGGGGGCTCTTTGAGGTCCTGGGGCTGAGGCTCCTCGGGGGCCCAGCAACCCCAGTGGGAGGTGGGTACTGAGGAGAAGACCAGTGATCTCTGCTCAAAGTTCATGGAAGAATCAGCCAGGCCTCCATGGGGGGGGGGGGTGCCATCTCCCCCATCAGCAATAAAGCCCCTGTCATAGAAGCCCAGTAAAAAGGCCACAGGGAAGAAAGGAATCTGGGCTTGACCTGTGTTCAATTTAAGGAACAGTAAGGAGCTCTGGGAGGAGACAGCTTCCCCTGACAATTCTACACTGTGTGACATTGGAGAGCTTACTTTACCTCTCTGAGCCTCAGTTCCTCCATCTGGAAATCTCTCCATCTCGTCTTAACTGCCCATGTTCCAGGAGCCCAACCTGCCCCAGGCCCACACTCCTGATGAGAAGCCAGGAGGAGCCAGGCTAAAGGAAAGGAGGAGTGGCTGCGAAGGCAGAGGGCTGGGGGTGTGGGGGGCAGGGAGGGCGCGGGACTCGAACATCTTCTAACACGTCCCTAACAGAACAGAAGTATCTTTACATGTTTTCTTTTCTTTTCTGATTGCCAAAGTAATATGGACTCAGTGTAAAAACAGTTTCATAAAACACAAATGTAATGTAAAGAACCGAAATAGCTCCCTTGTCATAGCATTTAATTTCCTGAATGAATCTTTATTATACACTTGATGACGTGCTTGGTGCTCACTGGTAAGTTTGCAAACCACTGGCAAAAGAAACTCAACCCAGATGTGGTCTCTGCCCTGGGCACGGGCTGGCACGGACCATGTGCTCCCAAAATATCCGTTGAGTACGTGAAATTTTTACAATAAAATCAACACCCAGAAATCCTTGTTATGAACATGATGGCTAATTTCATTCTAGATTTGTTTCTTTTTTACATTTTCCAGCCACAACTGTCTCCTGCTATACATGATTTATTTATTTTTAAAGATTTGATTGATTTATTTGTCAGAGAGAAAGAGCACAAGCAGAGGGTGGGGTGGAGGGAGAGGGGAGAAGTAGACTCCCCACCCAATAGGCAGCTCCATGTGAGACTCGATCCCAGGAACGTGGGATCATGACCTGAGCCTAAGGTAGACACTTATGGACTGAGCCACCCAGGTGTCCCGTGTACACATGATTTACCAGTTGAGGACCATGTTCCGCATGGATGGACACCCATCTACCCTCTTGTGTTGACAGGCTTTACTGTGGTCCATCTGGGGCTCTTTGTGATTTCTTAAATGGATCCCCTATGGTTGGGCATCTAGGTCATTTCCTGCAAGGATGTCTTTTGAGGACAGCCTTAAAAGTGGAATCAGGGGCACCTGGGTGGCACCGTTGGTGAAGCACCCAACTCTTGGTTTCAGCTCAGATTATGATGGATCTTGGGGTCGTGAGATCGAGCCCCCGAGTAGGGCTCCGCTCTCAGAGGGGCATCTGCTTTGGAATCTCTCCCTCTTCCTCCCCCTCTTCCTCTCTTCCTGCTCACTGGTATGTGCACACACACACTCCCCCTCAAATAAATAAATAAAATCCTTAAAAAAAAAAGGGGGGTGCACCTGGGTGGCTCAGTGGGTTAAAACCTCTGCCTTTGGCTCAGGTCATGATCCCAGGGTCCTGAGATTGAGCCCCGCATCGGGCTTTCTGCTCAGTGGGGAGTCAGCTTCCCCCCACCTCCGCCTGTCTCTCTACCTGTTTGTGATCTCTGTCAAATAAAGAAATAAAATCTTTAAAAAAAAAAGTGGGGGGTGCCTGGGTGACTCAGTGGGTTAAGCCTCTGCCTTCTGCTCAGGTCATGGTCCCGGGGTCCTGGGATCGAGGCCTCCACTGGGCTCTCTGCTCAGCGGGGAGAGCTGCTTCTCCCTTTCTCTCTGCCTGCTTCTCTGCCTACTTGTGATCTCTCTCTGTCAAATAAATAAATAAAATCTTTTTTAAAAAAGTGGAGGGGCACCTGGGTGGCTCAGTTGGTTGGACCTCTGCCTTCAGCTCAGGTCATCGTCTCAGGGTCCTGGGATCAAGTCCTGCATTGGACTCTCTGCTCAGCAAGGAACCTGTTTCTCCCTTCTCTCTGCCTGCCTCTCTGCCTACTTGTGATTTCTCTCTGTGTCGAATAAATGAATAAAATCTTTAAAAAAAATTGTTTTAAGTGGAATTATATTTTCAAGGCTTTTGATGGGTACCTAGGACCACACTGCCTTCCATATTGGTACCCCATGTCTCAATTTGTTCCCAGCAGCAGTGGCTGAGTGTGTCCATTTCCTTGAACATCTGACATTTGCAAATAAATATTAGAGACGGTTGATTTGCAAGATGTGATGTGGATTAAAATCAGAGACCCCCAACCTGACATCTCTGGTTTCCAGAAAGTCCCGAAAACTCTGCTCAAATGCCACCTCTTCCAGAAGCTTCCCCTTGTAACACCCAACCACCTCCCCCATACATCTTCTAGCACTTTCCATGGGTCCTCTAACTGTCTTCATAACTCCCATCTCTTCTTGACATTGTTTCATTCATGTATTGGTTCACTCATCCACTAACCTTGCCAGGCGCACAGTAGGTCCTCAGTAAAAATTTGTTGAATACATGAATGTTCCTGAAACAACCATCAGAATCCAGGGATCGCTGTCATGTCCCACAAAAAGGCTGGGCACGATATACCACAGAGAGTGGGATCAGGGCCCAGCGAGAAAAAGCAAAATCCACCTCCCCGGAAAAGGCATTCTGGCAAGGTGAGGTGGGGGGCAGAGGCAGGTCACACAGTTCCTGGCCTCTCTTGGTTTGTAAGCATTTCCCTCGATGTCTAGTTTTATGAACAGCCGGAGGGCAAATGAATGGTGTGCCTTTAACCACACAGAGCATGGGAGGTGAACAGAAACTTTTCCAAAGAGTGACTCCCCAAGGTAAGGGTAAGAAGGTGTCCCAGGAGGCTGGGGGCTCTGGCCCTAGGGAGGGGCCTCCAGGCCTTGAGTTGGATCTAGGGGTGGGGGGTTGCAGAGAGAAGGGTTGCCCTCTCCCGGTTTGAGCTGACATCTATGATTGTCTCCAAACATAAAACACGACCCCTGGGGCCCCATTGGTTGCAGTTCCTGGTTCCTGGTCAGCATGAGCACTTTCTGGACAGAGGAAAAAAAAAACAACAACAACACAAAAAAAACAAAAACAAAGCAAAACAGCCCAACCTAAGTGCCTGGGGGAACCTGTGGGAGGTAACAGAGGGGCCTCCCAGTTGTGTGTCTACTAAACAGCTGGGGAACAGTCGACATGCATCCCTGTTGGACGCTCTGAATTAATTGCCCCCAAACAGGGAGGAAACCACCTGAGGGCCTAGTTCTGTCTCCATCCTACCCTCGTGAGCATGGTCTTCCAATGGCAGTGTGAGGAGTCATCATAAATAAACAGGACTTAGTGCCGGACAGCTTGCATACAGTAGGTGCTCAATAAATGCTGGAACCGGTTATGGTTCTTACAGGTGTCCAAGCCCCCTGTGATCCAGCTCAGCCTTCTCTCCCACTGTTTCCCACAGTGCAGTGACACCAGGTCAAGCACAGATCTCCAATTCCCCTCCCACCCCTTCGGCCACCACCCCTTTGTCCAAGCAGTGCCCTCCACTTGGAATGCCCTTTCTCCTTCCCCTCTTGCAAAACTGCTCAGCCTTTGAGGCCTCTCGGTACCTGCTCCTGAAACAGACAGAAGTTCCCTGCTTTGAGGCTACTTGACACATCAATTATCGTTACCATCGTGGGTTTCTTTTTTTTAAGATTTTTATTATTCAACAGACAGGGATCACAAGTAGGCAGAGAGGTAGGCAGAGAGAGGGGGAAGCAGGCTCTCCGCTGAGCAGAGAGCCCGATGCGGGGCTCGATCTCAGGACCCTGAGATCATGACCTGAGCTGAAGGCAGAGGCCCAACCCACTGAGCCACCCAGGCGCCCCCCATCGTGGGTCTCTAAGAGAGTGGTTCCCTCCTGTGAAATGGGAGTGAGAGATGGCCTCAGTCTGGGGCTCTGTGGGCTGGCAACTGCTTCAGTGGGGCTGTGTGTCTCACAGGGGCCAGGCCAGGGGCCTGGGCCTGGGGCAGGCAAGAGGTGAGGGGCGGGACTCAGGAACAGTAGGGCGGGGTCTCAGGCCAGAGCTTGGTCAAAGCAGAGCTGGTGGTGGCCTCAGGCCATTAGCAGAAGCTGCACTTTTCTGTGAGGCTGTAAGTAAGCGGTGTGTGGGCCCTGCGGGGTTGAGGGGCTAGTGAGTGGCAGGCTGCCTCTGACCTTCAAAAACAGGCTCTCCCTATGGCCTAGCAGCCTTTGGATGGAGTGGGCAAGGGATAAGTACTGGGATGTGAAGCCTCTTCTCTGGCATCCTCCCAGGCTTCCTGGCCTCCAGTGGGCCCTGCACACAAGGGCAGGGACTCCAGGCCAGCAGGGCAGCAACGGGGCCCTTCCTCTAGCACCTGAGGGTGCTGGGGAGCCATGGAGGTGTATGAGCAAGAGAGGTGGGCCAGGCATGACTCTCTGGGGTGAGCCATACCTGGGGTCTAGGGAAGAGTCCAGGTGGGGTCTGGGTGGGAACCTGGGAGCCATGAGGATAGCAAACGGTCAGCTGAACAGCTGAGGACCAGGGACCCTAGTGTATGTGGGTTTGGGCATGAGAGGCATCAGGGGCTCCCCTGGTTTTAGGCTCAGGGGCCCGGAGTAGGTGAAGAGGATGGAGGAGACCAGGGATAATTTGGGGACTTGTGGCACTGAAAGAGGGACATAGAGGGAACTTCAGGGCTGAGATGCTGGATCCTTTCCTGGCCTGCAATCCTGAGGGATCACATGGGGGCACACAGTCAATAACTGTTTGCTGGAGGAAAGAATGGCAAAGGGAGGTCCTAGCCTGGGTGGGGAGGATGAGGTGATGAAAGAGGTTTATTGGGTACTCATTGAGTCCTGCTGTGTGCCGGCCCTGGGCTGAGCCTGGGATGCTACTGGGAACAAGTAGAGACCTGGGCCTGTCCCCATGGAGCAATGATCCAGTGCAGAAGATATAGTCAGAGAAATGAATGTCTAAGTATGAACAGAGCTATTTGGAAAGAAAAGAATTTGTTTGTTCAATGAGAGCTTATATCAAGGAGCCAGGCCTGGACTGGGGGAGTGGGATAAGGCTCCTCAGGGAGGGGGGTAGCTATACCTAAGGGACAGAGGAACTCAGTGAAAGGGGCAGATACAGGAGAAGGAGTTCCTGTAGAGGGCATTGCATGTGCAAATGCCCAGCGGTGGGAATGATGTATATGGCAGAGGTAGACAAAAAGTAGCTTGAGCTCACTTTCAGGTAGGGGTAGTGGGAGGGTCCAGATGGGACAGGGCTTTGGTGGGGAGTTTGAGTTCTATTCCCACCAGGCTGGAAGATCACAGGAGGATTTGGAGAAACCCCCTTCGGCAGAATTAGGGAGGCACGAGAGAGTTGGAAGCAGGGCTGAGGGCTTCTGGGAGGAGACTGGGCCAGCACCAGGTAAAAGTAGGTAGACTCAGGATGTCTTCGGGGCTGAAGGGATAAGCTGTATGGAGGGACAGACTCTTCATGGGTCAGGCTGATGACCAAGGAGGTGGTGGTCATCCCTTCTGGAAAGTCGGTTCCACGAAACCCATGGCCTGGGAATCCCAGGGCCTCTTCCCTGCTGACCATCAAGGCAGTCTCCATGGGTCTTGGGCAGGTACCTGCTGTCTGGGGGTAGGACACCAGAGGTAGGCTAGAGCTTCAGGCTTTGCCTGTCCCACACAGACCCTGGGGGCATCTTGGGTCTGCCCTGTCCTGGCTGTGTGACAGGGGCGTGTGCACACCCTCTCTGGGCCTCAGTTACTTTAGCTACTCAAGAGGGCACTGACGCCAGGCTCGAGGGGCAGGGGAGGATTCACTGGGATGAGGAGCGAAGAGCAAGCCATGGAGCAGTTTCTTCTGTCCCCCTAAGACCTGCCCGGTTCTTAATGCCGTTGCTCTGGTGTCAGCCCACTTTGCCCACCTGTGGGGCTGGCCGGAAGTACCAAGTCATCCCTGGAGTGGGACCATTCTGTCACGTCCCCTGGGTCCTCAGTGGGACTGTGCCCCTGTTGCCCAATGTCACTTGCAAGGCTTCCTCCCCCCCTCCCTCCCCATCTTGTGTCCCCACCCTGGACCACAGCTTCCTGGGGTCAGCTTCTGCGGGTCCAAACCAAGAAAGACAACGGTGACTAAATTGCTCTGGGTTTGCTCCTTTTCTCTACAACCCTTTAAAGAGGACCCCTCCCCAGTCCCTGCACACACACACACACACACACACACACTCACTCCTGGCCAGATCCTCCCCCACCGCCATCTCTAGGGCATTTCAACCTCCCAGGCTCACATGATCATCCCCACGTCACAGATGCAGAAACTGAGCCCAAGGACTGTGATGGCCACAGCCACGGCCACAGGCCCCGGGCCCAGGGGGGAGGAGGAATGTGGGCAGCACTGGGGGTGGACACAGGCCTGACTCTGGACTCTCTGCGTCCTCCCAACTCCTCCCAAAGCCCCAGGTTATGTGGGGCTTGGAATGTGAGTTGGGGGGTGAGGTGTCTTTGCAGGGGCAGACGTGAGCAGACCCAGGCCAACTCCAGGCCAGGACTCAGTACCTGGAGTTGGCTTCTCAGCCCCTTCCTCTGCCACAGGCCCCACAGAACCGCAGGCCAGTCACACTCTCCCCTCCCGCTCAGCTCAAGCCCTGGGGACCGGATCTTCCTTGGTCTCAGATGCCCAGTGCCTGCCCCTCTCCGCTCATCTTCCTTGGTCTCAGATGCCCAGTGCCTGCCCCTCTCCGCTCCTCCCCACTCCAGCCAGACTCAGAAATCTTGTCCTTAAAAGTGCCAAGCACATGCCAGCCTCCAGGCCCTTGGAGCACCTGAGGTTTGCTTGGGGGCAGGGGCTAAGGTTCGGAGAGGTGAAGTGACACCCCTGAGGTCACAAGCAAGGACGCGCAGAAGCAGATATTGCAGGCAAGGTTGGTCCCGTGTTCACTGCATAGAGGGGAGGGGAGACACAGAGATCAGCAGGGTGCCGGAGGCCACACAGCTGCAGGCAGCGAGGAGTGGACTTGAACCCAGACGCGCCTGGCGGGTTCTGGTGGGAATGGACGCGGCACCTCTATGCTGAGGCCGTGTGCAGCTTGGAGTCTGGATTTCCAGGGGACGGGTGGCAAGGTTGCGCCTGGGGTGCAGAGCTACTCGACTAGGGTGGGCGGAGCCACAGGGCTGGGGGCGGGGTTACCCCCTTGGGGCCCACGAGGTGGAGTAGTACCTGGTGGGCGGGGCCTGGGCCGGGCGGAGAAAGTTTATGGAGTTGAGAAGAAACTGTCGGCCAGATGAGGCAAGAGGGGGTTTTGGAGATTGCGGTGTCCCCTCTGGCAACTCCAGGGAGCAGGTGTAGACGAGGCTGCTGGCCCACCTGGTCCACTCACTAATAGAGGGGAGGAGGCCGCTGGCCTAAGGTCCTCTTCAGGGAAATGAGGTCGCGATCCTCACCCCCTGTCTGCCCTCGGTTCCACCGGGCCGCCCTATGTCTGTTTCCACATCTGACAAATGGCAGGCCAGGCCATACGTGAGCCAGACAGGACCTTTTGTGCACCAGAGCTGGAAACTTCTCTGCACACCGGAGGCTTCAGAATAAAGTCAGACTGCTCTCCTCTCCACCTTCTCTTCCCTCCACTCTCCCTCATTTGCTCTGCTCCAGCCACAAACATTTCTCTTGGTCCTCGCTCAGGGCAACAACATTCCCACCTCAGGACCTTTGCGCATGCTGGCCCCTCTGCCAGCAGCTCCTTCCCTCAGCTCTTCCTCCTGATTGGCTGTTCCTTCAGGTCACTCAGCTCAAGTGCTGCCACCTGGCCAAAGTAGCTCCCTCCCCTCAGTTTCAAATTTATGAGAGGAAAAATGTTGTTGGGACAACTGGAAAGTAATACAAAAACATAAAATTGGGTCTATACCACACCAGGTATAGTAGGATAATCCCTAATGGATCAGAGATGTACTTGTAAACAGACACCTACAAACCCTAAAAGACAATGTGTGCACACTCCTTTACTGTTTGGGAAGGAAGAGAGTTTTCCTAATGGTTATTCAGAGCCCAGAAGAAGGGAAAGGATATAAGTCTGTGAATATGTAAAACAGAACAAAAGTTTTGTATGTCACCACACATCATTATTAATGTAATATGGTAGATGATGAAGTAGGAAAAATACTTGCAAGTTATATTGAGAAGAGCTAATATACCTAACATATAGTTTCCAAAAACAAATAAGGAAATCAACTATCCTATGTCCCAAAAAAGGGGAGGGGCAAGAAATAACAGTAAATAAATGCGATTGCCTTGAAAACATGTTCTAATGAGAAATGCAAATTAAAATTCCACGGAGGGCATCTCTTTGGACCGTCTCTATCCCATTCCTCCTTCCTACTACCTGGGATGCAAATGACAGCTGGTGCTGAAGCAGCCACCTTGAGCCAAGAGGCATTGGGCATGGAGGTCAAGATGGAAGGATTCTGAATCTCAGAGGACTTTGTGGAGGAGTCACCAGGCCTGCCCTGGACCATCTACCTCTGAACTCTTACAAGAAAGAAATTAAATTTCCATTTTGTTTGGGAAAAAAAAAATACATGGAGATAGAAGTGTGATGATCCTACTTCCTTGGTGAGGCTGCAGAGAAACAGGTATTCATTGCTCGTAGGAATGTAAAATAGTATAATGGCATGAAAGAGGGGAAGGGAGAACATATGTAACAAATCTACATGTTCATTTACCCTTTGAACTAGCCACTTTACTTCTAGGGATCTTTCCCAAAGAGATGTAAGTGAACTGCTTGGTAATAATAGAAACTGTAAGCAACCTAGAGGGGAAGGTGGAGGTGAACGACCCATACATCCACCCAGTGGCGCACACAACCGTAAGAAGCTACCAGAGTAATCTTCCGTATTTACAAAGTACAAAGAGCAAAGCAGGGAAAGTACACAGAATATGCTATCATTTATTGCTTATATTTGAAATGGAAAAAAATCCTCGAGGGATGCCTGGGTGGCTCAGTTGGTTAAGCGGCTGCCTTCGGCTCAGGTCATGATCCCAGCGTCCTGGGATCGAGTCCCACATCAGGCTCCTTGCTCAGCAGGGAGCCTGCTTCTCCCTCTGCCTCTGCCTGCCACTCTGCCTGTGCTCGCTCTCTCTCTCTCCCTCTCTCTGACAAATAAATTAAAAAAAAAAAATCCTCGAAATTTAAGAGTAAGAAACAGGACGAAAGGGACCGTCTAAAAGCTGGTTTCTTGGGGTGCCTGGGTGGCTCAGTGGGTTAAAGCCTCTTCCTTCGGCTCGGGTCATGATCCCGGGGTCCTGGGATAGAGCCCTGCTCAGTGGGGAGTCTGCTTCTCCCTCTGCCTGCTTGTGCACTCATTCCCTCTCTCTGTGTCTGTGTCAAATAAATAAAATCTTTGAAAAAAAATTATATGAGAGAAAGACCAAAAAAAAAAAAAAAAAGCCCAACAAAATAAAACCATGAAATCAAAATGAGACAAATGAAACTAACTGTTTTTGAGCTGGTGGTTTAATGCTACAGACAGGAATTACTTCAGAGGACTTTAAAATGCAGTCATCTGAACACAGTATGTTCCCTGGTGGGCTTTACCCCAAGGATAACAGAATCACTAAGACATCTTAAACGGCTTTTGACAATCATAGTGTTAGTAATAATATTGGTGTTCCTATTCTGAAATATTATACTTTTTGATAAAGTAAATAAGTGATTTTGTGAATGTTAGCAACCCAGGTTTTCAATGTTAAAGGAAAGATGGACCCGTATAAAAGCATGACAGTTAAAATTTTGCAATTCTAAATAACTGAATGGGAAAATCAGTCGGAACACAGAATGTATTATCTTCTAAAAAGAAAAAGAGTGCTTTGGCTCAGCCCACTGAAAAGGCCTAGAAACAGTAACTAGATCTGTAGCTAGGAGTCCCTTCATGACCCCTCTGGTCTCACTTCCCACAGAAGAACCCAGGGCTCCTTCTTGGAGGAAGCACTGTTTCCATATCTAGGCAGGAGACAGGCTAGAAGAGCCAGGAGTCTGTTGTGAGACCAGAAAGAAAGGAAGCATCTACAGATCTTGAGGTCCTGTCAAAGGAGCAAACACCAAGGGGCGCCTGCCTGCAGGCTAACTATGGGATGAGTAAGCAAGAATTAGAGTGAGGACCCAAGGGCTGAAGCACATCAGACGTATTAAAAATCCATGAGTTCGTGTGGATGCTCAAAGGAAAGAGGGAGGGAGGGAGGGAAGCAGACAGGGAGGGAAGGAGGGATTTCCTGGGTGTCGGATGGGAGGTGCTCGGAATCATATCGCACTTCTACAACCTGGGTCTGCGAGTGCCTGGCACTCATCCGCATTCGGAAGCAGGTGTGTTTGGTCGCTTTTGTTACCAGCCTGCAGCATGGACAGCCAGCCTGGATGCCCTTGTATCAGGAGGACTCTGGCTTTGTCCCTCCCCACTCTGTGCCTCTGGATGGTCAAAGCAACCTTCCTGAGCCTCAGTCCCCCCTGGGCCCCTCCTCAGCCTGTACTGAAGAGGCCCAGACAGGCATTGCTGGGAAGACCTTAAGAAGGGCTGGACAGGTAGGGAAGCATCTCTGAGCTTCAGTTTCCCCATCTGGGCTGCCATGAAGCTCGGGGTACTGTGGATGTTCCCTCACTGGGGTGACATGGGGGTGGGGACCCCCAAGGCCACAAGGTCCCATCTTCTTCCAAATCCAGGGGTTCAGGGAGATCCAGAGAGATGAAGCATTCCCGCCCCGGGGGAGGGGAGGCAGGGCGAGGAGAGGCAGAGGGAAGTACTAGGAGCTCTGCACATTAAGACCCAAAAGGAGGCATGGAGGTAACTATGACTCCCTTTGGCATTGATTAAGCACCAGCCTTGGCTCCTAGGCCTCCTGCCCACCCCCAGCCGATGATATGTCTGGACCCCCCCTACCCAAACCAGGTGGAGGGAGGTGGGCTGGAGAGGTCACAATGATTACTATGCCTGTTTTTCTAAGAAGGAAACTGACTCAGAGTGCTGACTTTGCCCCAGGGCTAAATCCAGTGGCTGGGGGGTGGGGGTGGGGTCTGGGCTCCACTCTCACCCTCCACCCCTACTGGCTGCTTCCAGAGGTACCCATCTCCAAATTGGGGAAGGTACAAGCAGTCCACCCTGTAGCTGGGCCTCAGAAGGGGGTTCTTGTCATTTCTGGCCCCTTAACTGAATCTGTCCCACCATTCTCTCATCCATTCTGCAAATATATATCAAGGCGTCTTTACATCACAGATTCTGGGCTGGATGTGGAGGATATGATAAACAGAAAAGGCAAATATATAAACATGGAGAGGTCACATGGCAACATGTACTGAGAAGGGAACCAAATAGGAAATGGGAGATGGCCTGGAGAACATGGCGGGGGGGGGGGGGGGCAGCTGTTCTGAGGAAATGACCTTTGAGCTGAGATCTGAAAGAGGGGAAGAGTCAGGCACTTTGAGATGGGGAGGAAGGGTATCCCAGCTGGAGGGCACAGCACATGCAAAGGTCCTGAGGTGGGAAAGGAGTTGGGCATATTTGAAGAAAGGAGCTGGGTGTGTTTGAGGAGCATCAAGGAGGGTGCTGAGGCTGGAGCAGGATGAACAAGGGGGATAATGAGGGTGAGAAGGCCAGGGAGATGGGCAGGGACTGGGCCTTCTGGCAGGGCTGCACGGAGGCGGGAGGTTCCCTTCTAGGATGATGGGAGCCACAGGCCATTTTTAAAGGGTAACTTGGTGTATTTTTCAAGTTCTGAAAAGCCCCCTGTGGCTGATGTAGGAAGAAGGAATGGGGTAGTGGCAGGAAGCATAGAGTGGAACAATGACTAGGTTCAGCATTAATTATGCACCAACTGTGGCCCTCAGACCTCCTGGCTCCCTGACCATTCCCAGACCAAAGATGAGCTGGAGCAATCTCTTGCGGAGAGACAGCCTGCCCGAGGGGGTATCAGGGAGTGATCCTGAGAAGTTGGCCAGGGTAGGGAATGTTTGATGAAGACTCTCCTTGATCTGGGGAGACTTGGGGGGCACTGGGCAGGTTTGAGGGTGGCCTGGGAGCCTCACATCCACAAATCCCAAGGGACGAAGGGAGGTGCTGGACATGGGCATGATCTTGAATGTCCCCTTGCTGAAGATGTGCTGGATCTCCTGGAATGGACATGCAGCCAAGACATCCACCTTTCCCCTTGAAAGAAGGCAGGAAAAGGGAAAAAATAAATATAGGTGGGGTCAGACTGGGCAGGAGGCAGTGTGAGATGTTTCATCGTTCCTGCAGGAAGGAAGCGAGTTAGAGCTGGCCTGTGCCTCCCCACCCTGCATCCTTTGGCAATGCTCGAGAAAGTCATTGCATTTTGCTGACAGCGCAAAGCTTGCTCAGCTGGCTGGCCGTTAGGACAGGCCCCTAGGGAATGTGGAGACTGTTCCGGAGTTGAGCGTGGAGTCAGACGGATCTGGCTTGGAATCCTTGTTCCTTCCCTGGTTACCTGTGTGAAGCTTAGACACGATGGCTTTTTCAAAAAATTGTTCTGGGGCAACTGGATATCCATGTGGGATAAATCGGACCCCGATCCCTACCTCATGCCATATACAAAATTTCAATTTTAGGCAAAGCCCTTTCTCATTTTGAGTATCCTCTGGGAGATGGTCCCCACTTTGCAGAGTTGTGCTATTGGATCCGGCAGGCCTGTTGTGTGATTGGAACTGAAACAACTGCTGTCATTATTATTATTATTATTATTTTATTTTATTTTAAATTCTATGAGACACCCATGAGTGCATGTAAAACTAGAGAAATCTGAATATGGTCTCTTGATTGTCTGAAAATAAACTTCCTGGTTGTGATAATGTATGAATCACGCAGGAGGTCAGCATCAGGGGAAGTGATGTGAAAGGAATCCAGACCTATCTGTATTCTTTCTTCCTTTTTTTAAAACAAAAAAACAGCTTCGGGGCGTCTAGGTGGCTCAGTGGGTTAAGGCCTCTGCGTTCAGCTCAGGTCAGGATCTCAGGGTCCTGGGATCGAGCCCCACATCGGGCTCTCTGCTCAGCAGGGAGCCTGCTTCCCCCTCTCTCTCTCTCTGCCTGCCTCTCTGCCTACTTGTGATCTCTCTCTCTGTATCAAATAAATACAGAAAATCTTTAAAAAAAAAAACAGCTTCATTGAGATATGACTCACATACCATAAAATTCACTCATTTAAAGGGTTCAATTCAGTGGTTTTTAGTATATTCACGAAGTTATACAACCATCATCACTGTCTAATTCCAGAATATTCTCATCACCCACAGAAACTCCATGCCCATTAGCTGTCACTTCTCATTTTCCTCTTCCCCACCTCGTGCTAGCCACTAATCTACTTTCTTCTGTCTCTATAGACTTGTCTATTCTGGACCTTTCATAGAAATAGACTCATATAATATGTGGTCTTTTATGTCTGGCTCCTTTCACTCGGCATGATGTTTTTGTTTTTGTTTTTAAAGATTTTATTTATTTATTTGACAGACAGAGATCACAAGTAGGCAGAGAAGCAGGCAGAGAGGAGGAAGCAGGCTCCCCGCTGAGCAGATAGCCTGATGTGGGGCTCCATCCCAGGACCCTGGGATCATGACCCGAGCCAAAGGCAGAGGCCCAACCCACTGAGCCACCCAGCCACCCCGGCATCATGTTTTTAAGATTAGCATGTTTCACTATTTCATTCCTTTTGGTGGCTGAGTAATATCTCACTGCATAGCTAGTTCACATTTTATGTGTCCATTCATCGGTCAGTGGACATTTGGATGGTTTCTACTTTTCTTTTTAAGATTTTATTTATTTGACACAGAAAGACACAGTGGGAGAGGGAACAGAAGCAGGGGAAGTGGGAGAGGGAGAAGCAGGCTTCCCGCTGAGCAAGGAGCCCGATACCAGGCTCGATCTCAGAACTCTGGGATCATGACCTGAGCAGAAGGCAAACTCTTAAAGACTGAGCCACCCAGGCACCCCTGGTTTCTACTTTTGACTACTCTAAATAACACTGCTGTGAATTTCAGCTATAAGCTTTGTATGAATACATGCTTTCAGTTCTCTGTCTTACTTTTGACAACTGCACATGAATCTAGAATTATTTCCAAATAAAAAGTTTAATGAAGTGTTGGGGGGGAGATTTGCAGGGGTGCCTGGCTGGCTTAGTCAGTGGAACATGAGGCAGGCAGAGTGGGGGGGTGGAGCAGGCTGCCCGCTGAGCAGACCCTGATGACTGAACCACCCAGGCGTCCTTTTTATTCAGATACAATTGACATGTAACATTACAGTAGTTTCAGATGTACAGGATTTAGTATTTGTGTATATTACTAAACGATCACTCTAACAGTTAACATCCATGACCACACAGAGTTACAAAGTACTTTTTCTTGTGATGAGAAGTTTAAGATCTCTCTCAGCAACTTTCAAGTATACAATACGGTATTATTAACCCTAGCCACCACGCTGGACATTCCATCTAGGATTTATTTTTATTTTTTATTTTTTAAAAGATTTTATTTATTTATTTTTGACAGACAGAGATTACAAGTAGGCAAGAGAGGCAGGCAGGGAGAGAGAGGAGGAAGCAGGCTCTCCACGGAGCAGAGAGCCCAATGTGGGGCTCGATCCCAGGACCCTGGGATCATGACCTGAGCCGAAAGCAGAGGTTTTAACCCACTGAGCCACCCAGGCGCCCCCATCTAGGATTTATTTATAATCTCAGGAAGTTTATACTTTTTGACTACCTTCATCCATGTTGCCCTCCCCCCTTTTATTTAAAATAAAATAACAAAAGGAAGTCTTGTTTAAAGAATTACCTTTAGGGGCGCCTGGGTGGATCTGTTGGTTAAGCGCCTACCTTCAGCTCAGGTCATGATCCTGGGGTCCTGGGATCGAGTCCTGCATCGGGCTCCCTACTCAGCGAGGGGGACTGCCAGCCTTGCCCTTCCTACATGGGATATTGTGGGTGAAGTACGTATGTCTTATTTTTGTAAGTAAAGGAATAAAAATTAAGCTTTTAAAAATGTCTTAGGGGACGCCTGGGTGGCTCAGTTGGTTGGACGACCGCCTTCGGCTCAGGTCATGATCCTGGAGACCCGGGACCGAGTCCCGCATCGGGCTCCCAGCTCTACGGGGAGTCTGCTTCTTCTTCTGACTTTCTCCTCGCTCATGCTCTCTCTCACTGCCTCTCTCTCAAATAAATAAACAAAATCTTAAAAAAAAAAAAATGTCTTAGGTATGGTAACTGCATGATCTCCATTTTCACCGTGCCCTTGGAGGAAGTCAGAATGAGATCATTCTTCCTGGTGTACAGACAAGGAAACTGGGGCTCAGAGAGCTGAAGCTTCTTGTCCAAAGACACACAGCCAGTGGGAGGAGCTGGGATCTGAACTTGAGCTATCTGGGTCGAGGTCCAGAGCCTTTGCTCATACCCACTTGCTATCCTTCATCTGATGAACTTTCGTAGTGTGGAAAAGCACAGAGTCTAACCAGGCGCGTCTCTGCGTGGAGGAACAAAAAAGCAACCACTCTGCTTTTGCTATTCTGCATTTTCCAAATTGTCTGCAGTAGACGTGAAGGGTTGCGTGCAAAGAAAAATAAATACTTTAAAGTATTAACAGTTCTTGTCTGGGAAATGAGAGGTAATTTCTGTTTATTATTTCTTTCTGCTTATCTCATTGGTTGCTTTTTCTCCAGTAGAGTCACATTACTCGGATAACAACGACAACAAAATAATGAGACCATTTTTTAGAGGCTGGAAGGCAGTGCCTGAAAATACCAGCAGAGATTATCTCCATGCTGGGCGATTATGGGAGAGATTGTGACTTTGTTCGTTTGTTTTCTTTTCTGCTTCTTTGATTCTCCATCAGGAAACTGCCCAACATTTTTTATAATCAGGGGAAAATGGTCACTGGGGTGGGCTAGTTACCCTGGGTGCACCCCCTTGCAGGGACCAGTCTTGAGGGTGGCTCTCAGCCCCTTGCTTGGTTTGAGCTTCTAAGAGCTTATCGGCGCAGGCAGGGGTCACAGGCTCTGCAATTCCTTGGAATTCGCACTGTGGATCCTGGAGCAGGAAAGCTCTCTTGGAGGCTCAGTACGCGTGGGGCTCAGACTCTCTCTGTTGCCTCGCCCTCCCTGTGCTGGGGTGACGATGGAATGAAACGATGGAGGATCCAGGAGAGGGCTATCTCCACCTGGTCATGCCTCCCTGCAGACTGGGGTTCAAATCCAAAGCCAAGAACCTCCCTGAGTTGTTGTTTTAGACTCTGACAACAATAAGCTGACATGAGGCCAGCATGAAGTGGGTGTCATATTATTGCTCTCAAGAGGCACAGAACTGGGTGTCTGGGTGGCTCAGTGGGTTAAGCCTCTGCCTTCGGCTCAGGTCATGATCTTGGGGTCCTGGGATCGAGTCCCGCATCGGGCTCTCTGCTTGGCGGGGAGCCTGCTTCCTTCTCTCTCTCTACCTGCCTCTCTGCCTACTTGTGATCTCTGTCTGTCAAATAAATAAATAAAATCTTAAAAAAAAAAATCTTTAAAAAGATCACATTTGTTTAAAAAAAAAAAAAAAAAGAGGCACAGAACTGATGTCCATTTACCACGGCAGCATAATGATCCTGGTAAGAGCAAGTTTCTCTCTTGCAGGATGTTGAAGTGGGAGCCGGTCTCAGGATAGAGCAGAGGATGCAGACCTTGAGGAAGACATGGCCGCTGTTTCTGCAGGAGACACTTCTCCCCCACCCCCACCCCCGAGGTTGCTCTGCAAACAGGGATCCCTGAGCAGCATCCCTGACCTTGGTGTGCGCACCTGTCCACGGTTCCCCATGTTTGCTCAATGTTCCTGCCCTGATTGTTCTTGCAGATTCCCTCTGTCAGGTTCACCACCACTACCTTGCCACCTGCCGAACTCCTATTCATCTCTAAATACCCAGTATCTTTTTCCCAGGAAGCCTTGTCCAACCCCCCAGGCAGGGCCCAGCCCCCTACTCTGGGGGTCAACCAGCCTCAGTTCTTCCCTCTAGCCTAGCCCTGACCCTGTGGGGCTGGGAGTATCTGGGTTTGGTTCTGCTCTTCGGGCAGGGGGGCTCGTCAGGACTGAGGTACTTCATGGGTCCAGAATCACTGGGCCCTGGGGCCCTGCACAGAGCGGAGCCATTCATAAAATTTGTAAACAAATGATGTGAACATGAGCATAGTGGCACTAGTTTCTGGAACTACCTTTTATTTTATTTTTATTTATTTTAATTTTAATTTTTTTAAAAGATTTTATTTATTTATTTGACAGACAGAGATCACAAGCAGGCAGAGACAGGCAGAGATAGAGGGGGGAAGCAGGCTCCCCGCTGAGCAGAGAGCCCTGCGGGGCTTGATCCCAGGACCCTGAGATGTTTAACCCACTGAGCCACCCAGGTGCCCCTATTTTATTTTTTAAAAGATTTCATTTATTTGAGAGAGAGAGACAGAGAGAGAGAGAGTGCATGCACAAGTGTGGGGCAAGGGAGGGGGAGGGGAGGGAGTAGGGAAGGGGCAGAGGCAGAGAGAGAAGCAGATTCCCAGCTCAGCAGGGAACCCTACACAGGGCTCCAGCCCAGGACCCAGAGACCATGACCCAGGCTGAAGGCAGATGCTTAGCAGACTGAGCCAGCCAGGCCCCCCTGGAACTACCTTTTTTTTTGCCCCCCTGGGAGAAGTTCAGAACATTCATTTGTCCCAGGCTCTTCATTTTGGAGCCCAAGGAGAAAGATTTGAAGGGGAATCAGCCTGAAGATAAAGTCTGCGTGGGACTGGCTGTTGGGGACTGTCCCTAGGAATGGTCAGATGGCGGGGGCATCAAATACCCCAGACACTGTCCTTCAGTGAGAGGCAGCTGAGGGGCTCTGGCTCAGCTCGGAAAATTTCTAGGACTGAGGGCAAATGGGAGCAGCCCCCAGCCCCAGCCTAAAGGGCCTGGTTAAGTGACTGTCTCATGACAGTGATGCCGCCAGGAGAGAGTGGAAATCAAAACAGTCCTCA
Organism: Mellivora capensis; assembly: GCA_004024625.1. Taxonomy (NCBI): domain Eukaryota; kingdom Metazoa; phylum Chordata; class Mammalia; order Carnivora; family Mustelidae; genus Mellivora; species Mellivora capensis. Next base: position 47,803 of record PISX010000992.1, read on the forward strand.
AACATAGGAGACCACGCCCACACCGGCAACCCCACTGCTGAGACGTGCCCCCCAGAAATGCGACACCAATGTGCCCCACAGTACCACTGCTAGTCACCCCAAATGGAGACCCCCCAAAATAGCCCTCCGTGGGAAGATGAAGACCCTGTGCTTGAGGTGTCTGTGAGATCCTATAGACCACGAAAGGAGCTGGCAGCCAGCCCACAGTCACGTGGAAGGACCTCACAGTCATTACGCTGCAAAGCTGCTCCCACTTACGTGAGAGTCTACCAAATCTCACCAAACAGATTCACGTACAACAGTCAGTGTCCCACAGCACCTGAACAGAAGGAAAGATGAACATGGCATGGTCATCCCTTCTGATGCCGAAAAAGTGCCCGACAAAATCCAACGCCCATTCAGGGTAAAAAAAAACCCGCTCAACCGGTAAGAGAAGGGGACTTCCTCAGTATGATAACGCTACAAAGCAAAACTCACAGGTCACATCATACTCAGTGATGAAACACAGAAAGCTTGTCATCTGAGATCGGGAACAGGATAAGTGTCTTAGTCTGTTCAGGCTGCTGTGGCAAAGTAGCTGAGACTAGGTGGCTTATAAAAACCAGGAATTTGAGACACCTGGGTGTGTCGTGATCGGGATCGGGTCATGATCCCAGCGTCCTGGGATCGAGTCCCACATCGGGTTCCTTGCTCGGCGGGGAGCCTGCTTCTCCCTCTGCCTCTGCCTGCCACTCTGTCTGCCTGTGCTCACTCACTGTCTCTCCCTCCCTCTCTGACAACTAAATAAATAAAATCTTAAAAAAAAAACAACAACCAGGAATTTATTTCTCATGGTTCTGGAGGTTGGAATTCTGAGATCAGGGTGCCAGCACGGTCAGGTGCTGGTGACAACCTTCTTCTGGGCTGTCATTATATACTCATACGGCAGAAAGAGGGCAAGAGAGACCTCTGGGGGCTCTTTTATTTTTTTTTATTTTTTAAAAAGATTTTAATTATTTATTTATTTGACAGAGAGAGAGAGAGATCACAAGTAGGCAGAGAGGCAGGCAGAGAGAGAGAGAGAGAGAGAGAAGCAGGCTTCCCGCCAAGCAGAGAGCCCGATGTGGGACTCGATCCCAGGACCCCTGAGATCATGACCTGAGCCAGAGGCAGCGGCTTAACCCACTGAGCCACCCAGGCGCCCTGGGGGCCCTTTTATAAGCCAACTTTGGGGCTCCTCCTCATGACCTCATCACCTCCTGAAGCCCTCACCTTCTCATACCATCCCACTGAGGGGTTAGGATTTCAACATATGAATTTGGGGGGGACACACTCAATATAGAACAAGATTACCCACTTTCCACAATTCTATTCCACTTAGTTCTAGAAGTCCTCTCCAGAGCAATTAGGCTAGAAAAAGAGATAAAAGGCATCCAAGTTGGAAAAGAAGTAAAATTATCTGTTTGCAGAGGAGGTGCTCTTCATGTAGAAAACCCCCAAAGATTTCACCATAAAAAAAAAAAAAACCTGCCAGAGCAAAATAAAAGGATATAAGCTCAATATGTAACAATCAGTTGCATTTCTATATATTAACAATGACAATCCAGAAAGGAAATTAAGAAACTAACTCTATTTACAATGGCCTCCAAAGAATCAAATACTTAGGAATGAATCACGGAGGGGAACGACTACACTGGAAACTGTAAAATGTTGCGGAAAGAAATTAAAGAAGACGTAAACAGATGGAAAGACCTCCCAAGTTCATAGGTTGGAAAATTTAATATCGTTAAGATGATAATATTACCCAAAGGGATCTATAGATTCAATGCCACCCCTATCAAAATCACAGTGACCTTTTTTTTTTGCGGAAATAGAAAAACCCATTCTAAAACTTATATGGAATATATTTCAAGGCGCCTTACATAACCAAAACACTGAAAAAGAAGAACAAAGTTGGAGGACTCAAACTTCCCCATTTCAAAACTTACTACAGGGGCTCCTGGGTGGCTCAGTGGGTTAAAGCCTCTGCTTTTGGCTCAGGTCATGATCTCAGGGTCCTGGGGATCGAGCCCTGCATTGGGCTCTCTGCTCAGTGGGGAGCCTGCTTCCCCTTCTCTCTCTGCCTGCCTCTTTGCCTACTTGTGATCTCTCTCTCTGTCAAATAAATAAATAAAATCTTTAAAAAAAAAGTTAACTATTAAAAAAAAAAAAGAACTCAAAATGGATCAGAGACCTGAACATAAGAGCTAAAAATCAGAAAACATAAGGCAAAAACTTCACAACTTTGGATTTGGCAGTGGTTCATTGGATATGAACACCAAAAGCACAGACAATAAAAGAAATATATGCGTCTGCCTTCGGCTCAGGTCATGATTCCGGGGTCCTGGGATCGAGCCCCGCTTCAGGCTCCCTACTCCGCGGGAAGCCTGCTACTACCTCTCCCACTCCCCCTGCTTCTGTTCCTTCTCTCACTGTGTCTCTCTCTGTCAAAAAAAATAAATAAAATCTTTGGGGCACCTGGGTGGCTCAGTGGGTTAAAGCCTCTGCCTTTGGCTCAGGTCATGATCTTGGGGTCCTGGGATGGAGCCCCACATCGGGCTCTCTGCTCAGCAGGGAGCCTGCTTCCTCCTCTCTCTCTCTCTGCCTGCCTCTCTGCCTACTTGTGATCTCTGTCTGTCAAATAATAAATAAAATCTCTAAAAATAAATAAATAAATAAATAAATAAAATCTTTAAAAAATACGTGTGTGTGTGTATAATTAGAACTTATCAAAACTAAGACTTCTTTTGTTTTGCTTTTTAAAGATTGTATTTATTCATTTGATAGAGAAAGAGAGGGTAGGGGGAGCGGCCAGCAGAGGGAGAAAGAGACTCCTGCCCAGCAAGGAGTCCAATACGGGACTGAATCCCAGGATCCTGGGATCAGGACCCCAGCTGAAGGCAGACACGTACGTAACCCACTGAGCCACCCAGGCGCCCCTAAACTAAGATCTTCCTGCGTCAAAAGAAACAATCAGGCATAAAAAGGCAACCCACAGAACAAGAGAAAAATATTTGCCAGTTATATATCTGATAAAGGATTAATATCCAGAATATATAAGAACTCTTAAAATTCAACAGCAAAAAAAGACAAACAGCCCAATTTTTAAACAGGCAAAGAATTTGAACAGATGCTCTTATGAAAGCAGATACACAAATGGCCAATAAGCTCACGAAAAGCGCTCCGCATCACTAGTCACCGGGGAGACGCAAATCAAACCCACAGTGAGGTATCGCTTTATGCTCATTAGGGCAGTGATCATGAAACCAAAGGGAAAACGAGCATGAGTGGGGATGTGGAGAAATCGGAACGCTCGTGCCCTGCTGGCTGGAACATGAGAGGTACAGTGTTGCAGCTGCTGTGGAGAACTGTCTGGGTTTTTTACCGGAAAAATTAAACTTAGAATTGCTGCATGATCCAGCAACTCCATTTCTGGGTGTGTCCCCAGGAGAACTGACAACAGGGACTTAGACGTTTGTACACTGGGCTCATGGCAGCATTATTTACAACAGACAAAAGGTGAAGGCCGGGACGCCTGGGTGGCTCAGTTGGTTAAGCGGCTGCCTTTGGCTCAGGTCATGATCCCAGCGTCCTGGGATCGAGTCCCACTTCGGGCTCCTTGCTCAGCAGGGAGCCTGCTTCTCCCTCTGCCTCTGCCTGCCACTCTGTCTGCCTGTGCTCGCTCTCTCTCTCTCCCTCTCTCTCTGACAAATAAATAAATTTAAAAAAAAAGGTGAAGGCCACCCAAGTGTCCATTTATGGATGAATGGATAAACAAAATGTGGCGTGTATATACTGTAGGATACTAACCTTGAAAAGGAATAAAGTTTTGATTTGGATGAACCCATATGGATGAACCTTGAGGACATTAGGCTGAGTGAAATAAACCAGCCAGAAGGGGGAAAATACTGATCGATTCCACTGTTACGAGTTCTTGGACTGGTCAGATTCATAGAGAGAGAAAGTGGAATGGTGGGTGCCAGAGCCTGGGGGAGGGAAAATGGGAGTTAGTGTTCAATGGGAACCGAGTTTCAGTTTAGGAAGAAGGAGAAGTTCTGGGTGGGGGGTGCCTGGATGGCTCAGTCAATTAAGCATCTGCCTTCAGCTCAGGTCACAATCCCGGGGTCCTGAGATCAAGCTTCGCATTGGGCTCCTTGCTCAGTGGGGCGTCTGCTTCTCCCTCTCTCTCAAATGAATAAAATCTTTAAAAAAAAAAAAGTTCTGGGGATGGATGGATGGCGGTGATGGTTTGCACAACCATGTAAACATACTTAATACCACTGAAAAGTACACTTACTTAAACCTGGTTAAGGTGGTGAATTTTGTGTTATATGTATGTTTTACCACCAAACAAAAAACTGCAAAAATAACAATAAAGAAAATTAAAAATTAAAATTTAAAAGGTAATAACAACAATAATAGCAAGCTGTGTGCCCCCTGTCGTGGATCTCCAGGGTGTCTTGTCACCAAGTTGGAGCATGGTCCCCTTTACTCAGATGACAAACATGGGGCTCAGTGATGTCCTGTGTCCTACTGTGGGTCTGGGCAGTCCGGGCTAGGATGCCTCCCATTGGGCCATCATGAGGCAGCTGAGCTGTCTCCTGGTCTCCCAGAGTCTCCAACTTCTCATCTCAGATTAGTGCCCAGCAAGGCTGCTGGGAGGCGCCTTAGGCAAGACCCTTCCATTCAGTCAGTACAACCTTTTGCAAAAAGGTGTGGTTTTTTCCTGTTCTTGTCAGAGCAACTAAATATCAAAAAGACAGAATATTCCCAAGAGGGACTGAACTCTCTAAGACATGGCCCAATGCTCCTCCTTTATCCATATGGGACTTTTAAGCTTTTTGCCATTCCTTAGGGGAGAGCTGACAAATTGAAAAAAAGAAAAAAAAAAAAAAGGAGAAGAATCACAACTCCTAGAAGAATCTGGAAACACCTTGAATCTAGTCCCAACTGTGAAAGGGAGGGATTGCACTTGAGGGCAGTAGATGAAAGATTTGTGTGCTCTTGTCCAAGTAGAAATGTAAGAAAGCCTTATAGAAAAAGATGGCGCTGCACCGTAGGGTAGCGTCCAAGGGGCCTCTGCTGCAGATGTTCAGGGTTGGGTTCTTGACCTTGGGCAGCCCAAAGAGGTATTTCTGGCACGGCACCCACAGCTCAGGGCTCAGAATGATGGTTTAGCAACTTGTATTCGTAGATCCCAGGCTGACTCAGTCTCCCCCCCAGAACCTCTTGAATCTGAACCCCCCCAACTCCCATAGCCCTTGGCCCAGGCCTTGACATTTCCTGCCTGGACTTGGGCTCTGACCCCTGCTCCCCCACCATTCCCCACTCAGGATGCTAATAGACCCATATTAGCCAGTCTTAAGTCTTGCAATAGTTGGTATATCTAACTAGACCCCTGTTTGCTCCAGTGCCTATCAGGGATCCCCATCACCTGGGCTCCTTGGCTGGCCTCGGAGCTCTTGCCTCTGCTGAAGTACCCACCACTCCTCCAAAGGCATCCCTCCTGCCTGGCCTGCCCAGTCTCCTTCCGGCCCCGTCTGCCCAGATGCAGCCAGTCACACACCTCCGTGTTCTCTCCTTTGTGGTGGGGCACATCACAGAAGACTTCTCAGAGGAGGTGGCATTCTAGGAGTGGTGTGTAGGGGTAGGGGAACAGGGGAACAGCATACTGAAGGTTAAAATTTATGTGTCAGAGGGACGCCTGGGTGGCTCAGTTGGTTGGACGACTGCCTTCGGCTCAGGTCATGATCCCGGAGACCCGGGATCGAGTCCCTCATCAGGCTCCCAGCTCCACGGGGAGTCTGCTTCTCCCTCTGACCTTCTCCTCGCTCATGCTCTCTCACTGCCTCTCTCTCAAATAAATAAATAAAATCTTTAAAAAAAAATTTATGTGTCAGCTTGGTCAGGCAATGGTGCCAAGCTGTTTGGTCAAACACTAGTTGAGATGTCAACTGACCTTAAGGAAAGGAAATTATCCGCGACACCCTGGGTGGGCCTTATCTAATCAGTTGAAGGAGATAAGGGCAAAAGCTGAGGTTTTCTAGGGAAAAAGGCATTCTCTTAAAAACTGCAACGTAGACATCCCCCCTGAGTTTCTAGGGAGGAAATAAAATAAAGTTTGAAATAGATTTCAGATATATTAGCTCCCACAATTACATGAGCCAATTCCTTAAAACAAACCTCTTCGTATGTATAATATTCACATATCATGTTGGTTCCATCTCTCCGGAGAGCCCTGACTGATGCAGACACTCAGGTGCCTGGCACTGGGGGTTAGTAGGGCTTGCTTTTCAGAGACAGCATTCTCTTGACAAACTGAGAGCGCCCAGAGGCAGATCTCAGCCACTTACCTTGGCCTTTCCCTGGCTGGACGCAGACCAGGCTTTCAGGCTCGGACACTACCCAAGACACCTGCAGGCCAAGGACACCCATTAGAGGCCTCAGGTTTCACAGTCCTGGGCAGAGGCTGCCCCCAAGATGCTGACCCAGCCCGCCACCCTCGACCAAAATAAACCCCAGGGAAGGTGCTTAGATCAGCTACCCCCAAAACCCCATGGCCTGATCTGGGGTCACAGAGAGTTGCAGACCGAACTGTTGCTGAGACATGGACCAACCGATTTAGAAAAATTTCATTCTGGAGAGATACAGGCAAGAGGAAGTGATTATAGCGGCTGACAACTTTCTGCCTCGGGGTGGGGGGGCAGTTCTGGGGTTCCTCCAAGGCAATTCGTGTAATCTCGGGCCCGTAGCTCCCTTCACAGATGAGTCAGGATGGGCAGATTCCAGCCCACATTCCTGATTTCTAAGCCTGCGAGACTGGATTGATCCTCTACCCAACCCAGGTGACAATTGACTATAGTTTAACAGGGGTCAAAATAACCAGTCAACACTTACCGATCTCTGTCTACAGCTGGGATGAGTGAAAATAGACATCCACACAAACATCTGGACATACCTGGTCATAGCAGCACTATTCCCAATAGCCAGAAGGTGGAAATTAACCCAAGCGTCCACCAACAGATGAATAGATGAACACAATGTGCCCCATCCATGCCGTGAAATACTACTTAGTCGTAAAAAGGAACAAAGCTTGGACGCACATTACCTTGTGGATGAACCTTGAAAACCTTGGAGGATCCCTTTTCTTTTTCTTTTCTTTTATTTATTTATTTAACAGAGTGAGAGAGAGATCGCAAGTAGGCAGAGAGGCAGGCAGAGAGAGAAGGGGAAGTAGGCTCCCCGCTGATTAGAGAGCTTGATGTGGGGCTCGATCCCAGGACCCTGGGAACATGACCTGAGCTGAAGGCAGAGGCTTAACCCACTGAGCCACCCAGGCGCCCCATGGAGGATCCCTTTTCTGTGACATGTCCAGAACAGGTAAATCCATGGAGACAGAAAGTGAATGAGTGACTGCCAGGGGTGGGGGGAGAGGGATAGGGAGTGACCACTAATGGGGGCAGGGTTTGTCTGGGGGATAATTTAGTTTTCTAAAATTGAATGTGGTGATGGTTGATCAAAGCTGTGATTCGCCTAAAAACCATTGTATACTTTAATGGATGAATTGAAATGGTATGTGAATTATATCTCAATGAAGCTGTTTTTAAAAATGTTCCCCCAAATCCCTGCATTTACTGAATATCCACTATATACCAGGCACTGAATTGGGTGCTAGAACGGGGCTCAGATGGGGAGAGTCATAAATAGATGACTATTTAGCATAGAGAGGGGAAAGATGGAGCATTTGCGTGGACATGTGAAGGATGGAGGAGGGCATATGCGTGTTGGGTTTTGAAGGATGAATAGGAGTTTGCCAAGTCGAAGCTGGGGGTTAATCACGAACTCAGCTTTATCAAACCTAATAAAGAGAATAAAATAATATAACTGAAATAATGAAAATTAAAATGAGTGCATCCTCATTCATCTACACGAACTGAAGGAGTAATATACTGAGACTTTTCCACACTCATCCTGAACCACACCTCACTCATCCAGGCCAATTCCCGATGATGTTGTTCATGTCCACCACAAAGACAGTGCTGTAAACAGTATGTCAATCTCTTCCTTCATTAAGAGTGTGACAAAATGAGAAATTCGGGGCCACACACATCCCTAGTTGCTGTCTATGAGGATAAACAGAAGGTCAAGGGTGGGCCTGACCTAGAACCTTCCCCAAGACCCTGCGTCCTCTTAGCCAGGCTAGATTCTTTCTGGCCTCCTTTCTCCTGGTGTGGCCAGTGCATGGCTCTGGCAGGTGGCCACAGACAGTGAGGAGGAGGGACATCTGGTCCGAAAATAAATCGTGGCCCTGAATGGGTAAACAAGAAAGTAGGGCGGAGGAGGGGGCCGGGAGGGGCAGAGGGGAAAGAGAGAATTGTGCCTTTCCCAGGAAGATGAATGCAGCCTTCAGAGGCTGGCCTCCCAGGGCTGGGCCGGCAGCCACGTGCTCCGCCTCTGCTCCCAAGCGCCTGGTACCCGCTGTACCTTTCCTGCTGAGTCCCGACCCCTGGAGTTGACGCCTCTCCCAGCGTGGATCCCATCGTCACTCCAAGAAGCCCTTTCCCTGCCCTCTCAATGTGGGTTTTGTTTTCTGCAACCCCAGAGTGGCCTTTGACCGTTCACTGAGTGCAAGATGCTTCCTCCCTATGACCCATTTTACAGATGAAATTGAGGAGGGGGAGAGTGGGTATTGGGGTTCGGTGGTAGGGGACTCCCAGGGTCCTCCCCAAGACTGATGAGGGCAATTTTGAAGCTGGAGGCATGTGCAAGGGTGAATGTGCTAGGACAACTGCTTCTGAGCCGAGTCTATCTCAGGAGTGGAGTCCTGGGTTTGGATCCTGGCTCTACGCACTCGCAGGGTATGTGCTGTTCCCTCTGGGATCGACATCTTAGCATGTATAGGCTTCTCCCTTCTCAGCTAGGTCACTCAGGCCCTGCCAGTCAGTCCACTATGGACCTTTGGTCACTGTGATTGGTTCAGAGACAGTCATATGCCCCAGGTTGGGTCAAAAGATGCAGTGCTGCTGCTTCCACTAAAGCTATTAGATAACAGAGCTTTTGCAATGTTGCTTGAGTGGATAAGGGTCAATCCAGAGTTGTTGGTTGTCATCTCACCTGGGAACGGAGCTGACACAAGGGCAGCAAAGCCAAGGAATGGAGAAAGATGCTGCCCGGTGAGGTTGGTTAAGTCCCTTGATCCAGCTGAGCCTGAAGGCATCTTTTCTTTTCTTTTCTTTTTTTTTTTTTTAAAGATTTTATTTATTTATTGGACAGACAGAAATCACAAGTAGGCAGAGAGGCAGGCAGAGAGAGAGGAAGAAGCAGGCTCTCCATGGAGCAGAGAGCCCGATGCGGGGCTCGATCCCAGGACCCTGGGATCATGACCTGAGCCGAAGACAGAGGCTTTAACCCACTGAGCCACCCAGGCGCCCTGAAGGCATCTTTTCAATTCCATTAACCAATGAGTTCCCTTTTGGTTTTAAGCAGCCAAAAAGTTCCCATGGATAGAACCCTTATTAGTAGTGTGATAAAGATTTTTTTTTAAGATTTTTATTTATTTATTTGACAGAGAGATCACAAGTAGGCAGAGAGAGAGAGAGAGAGAGAGAGGAAGAAGCAAGCTCCCTGACAAGCAGAGAGCCTGATGCGGGACTTGATCCCAGGACCCTGAGATCATGACCTGGGCTGAAGGCAGAGGCTTAACCCACTGAGCCACCCAGACATCCTGCGATAGAGATGTTAAACAACCACTCTGGGCCTCGGTTTCCTCATCTGTAAAACAGGTTGTGATCGTCTAAGAGGAAAGGAACATGTGCGGTGAGCGCCCTGGGCTGTGGCTGATGTAATAAAACATCTGATGTCATTAACAACACTCCCAGGTCCACAAGCCTCCTGTTTACTCAGATCTGGCGAGTTTTCTGAGGGACACGGTTGGCCCAGCCATCCTCTACCACTGCAATAACCCACTCAGAACACTGAAGACCAGAAGGATGGAGTGAGTGGGCATCTCTGGTCTGGGCTCTGGGGCAATGGTCACACGATGGCTGTTCTGACATGGCTTCATTGAGACGGGGGCATCCATGCACTGACAGAACTGCTTGGAAAATCCTTCCTGGTGAACACATGGGGTCATTTGTCCAAGTAGCTGTCTGGCGCACAGGGTCGGCCACTCTGTTTCTCTTGGCCCACTCTGGGGCAGGAGTGGGTTGCACATGGGGACTGGAGGACATGACACCCTCCACCCTGGCCTCCAGCACCTGTGGCCTGCCCTAGGAGCAGAGCCCGGAGAGAGGATTTTCGGGTGAGTGATTTTGAAAGAAAGCTCCCAGGCAGCTTGTGAAGTCAGTGGAGGAGAGGGGAGACTAAGTAAGGGGGTGCCTTGTCTCTGTCCTGCTGGGTGGTCTGGAAATGCTTCCTGCTTGAGGGGAAGGCAGCAGGGGTATCTATACCCCCACACCAACTGGTCAGGGCTGCCCTGGGGATATCAATTCCAGCCCAGGGCAACACCCCCCACCCCACCCAATCACTCAGAGCCAGAGAGAGGATTTTCGGGTGAGTGATTTTGCAAGAAAGCTCCCAGGCAGACAGGGGGGCGGGGAGTTTGTGAGGTAGGTGGAGGGAGGCGAGACTAAGTAACGGGAGAGCATTCAGCCGAGTTCCTGGGGCTGTTGCTAAGTGGGGCAGGGATCCAGGGGTGGGGAGGGCAGAGCGCAGTGCCTGCTTCAATTCCCACCCTTCCAAGTTGTTCTTTTTAAAGTATAAATTGAAGAAGTCCGACACACGGAAGGTCACATAGTGTGTGATCTTAGTGATAAGAAATGTGCAGAAGAGGCAAAGCCATAGAGACAGAAGGCAGATGAGTGGTTGAGGTGGGGGGGGGACGGGGGGGGGGAAGGAGGATGGGGAGTGATGGCTCATGGGCACAGGGGTTCTTTTGGGGGTGATAAAAATGTTGGGGAGGAACTACATAGAGGTGATAATTGTACAAAATTGTGAACATACTAAATGCTGTGGGATTGTTTGCTTTAAAATCGTTAATTTTAGGGGCACCTGGGTGGCTCAGTGGGTTGAGCCTCTGCCTTCAGGTCAGGTCATGATCTCAGGGTCCTGGGATTGGGCCCCACATCGGGCTCTCTGCACAGTGGGGAGCCTGCTTCCTCCTCTCTCTCTCTGCCTGCCTCTCTGCCTATTTGTGATCTCTCTGTCTGTGTCAAATAATAAATAAAATCTTAAAAAAAAATAAAATGGTTAATTTTACATTACATGAATTTTACCACAACAAAAAAATGTATAAATAGGGCTCCATCCCTGCTGTGCTCTGAAGCCTCCCATGGCTCTCCATTGCCTCAAAACAAAATATATACTTGTATCTCACCCTCAAACCCCCCTACCCTTGACTCCCTCTTGCCTCTTTGTCCTCTTTCCACAGCCAAGCTCATTTGTACCTCAGGGCCTTTGCACACATCATTCCCTCTGCCTGGCATGCTCTTATCCATCCTTCAGATCGCTCACGAAATGTCACCTCCCAGACTGAGCCCCTTTCTTTGTACCTCAGATGTTTCCTTCAAATCACTGACTGCAGTTGGCCATTTCACTGTGGTTTTAGACATTAGGCAGAAAGTTCCAGCGGTTAAGTGTTCCTCAAATGTGTGGCAAATGAATGAATGAATGATGAATGAATGAATGACGAGTGAGTGAGTGAACCAACAGATAGATGGAGCAAGGCAATGGAGGGACTCTGCCAGGGAGAAGCTGGAGAGGCTTTCACAGCAGCCTGCAGACTGAGGTCCTAAAAGGAAGCGAAGCTTCATCAACCAGTTGACACGGAAAGAGACTGTCTCCATTCAAATCTGGTGCTTTTTTTCCTCAGAAAAGCACAGCTGTCTCTAAAACAAAGACTCACAAATGCTGCCAACACGTGCTCCGTCATTTTTACTTCCTTTGAATATTCTTCAATGGATTTTCTTTCCAAACTGCACAGGCTTGCTTTCATGGCGTGACAGGCATGCAGCGGGGGCGGGGCGGGGGGGGAGGGGTGGAGAGGAGGGGTGAGGGAGGAGGGGCGCAGGAAGAGCCCCTGCCACGCCCTTACCAATTTCCCCAGGCTAGAAGCCCCGTTTTCTGATCTTCTTGAGGCTCAAACACAGCTGAGCCTCCTTGTAGATAGGGAATCGGTCCCCATTGTACAAAATTTCTATGAAAATCACATCATACTTCATAATGGGATTTTATCTCCATATTTATGCTCTTGGTTAAATGCTCCATCCCATTTCACATCTGAAGTTCCCTTCATTTTTCCCTTCCTTCCCTCTGTTTTGCTTTGTTCCTAGAATTCCGCTGGCACAAGTGAGGGTCCTAGATCTGTGGATAGACCTTATGCCCTGGGATGACCTCAGTGGGTTTGCCCTTGTGAGGGAGAGGAACGAGGTTTTTTGTTTTTTGGGGGGTTTTGTTTTTGTTTTTGTAATGAGGCTTTTAAAGACACTGTCTCAGGTGGGTTGGTCCAAAGGCTGGAGTGGGGTACAATCCTGTGGAAAACAGCTTGGTACTTCCTCAAAACACAGAAGTACTTCATGATCCAGAAATTCCACTCCAAGGTATAGACCCCCAAAAAGGGAAACAGGTGTTCACACAAATCCTTGTACACCGTGTTCATGGCCACGCTGCTCATGATCGTCAAAAAGTAGAAACATGTCCATCAATGGATGAGTGGATAAACAAAATGTAGTCCATCCATGCAATGGAATGTTGTCCAGCCAGAGAAAGGAATGAAGCTTGGACACACGCTATGATGTGGACAAAACTTGAAAACACCACACTCAGTCAAAGAAGCCAGACACAAAAAACCCACATGGCGTGTGTTTCTGAAATGTTCAGAGCAGGCAAATCCATAGATTTAATAAGGAGATTAGTGGTTGCCAGGGGCTGGAGAGGTTAGGAGAAATAGAGAATGACGGCTAATGGGCACAGGGTGTCCTTTTGGGGTGATGGGACAGAATGTTCTAGAACCGGACAGGGCTGCTGGTTGCACAACATGGGGAATGTACTACCTGCCACTGAATTGTTCCCTTTAAAATGGTTAATTTCATGTTATGTTTACATGAATTAGAAGTCAAAAAGTTGGGGCAATGCCCACGGAAGCCAGCAGGGAGGGGGCGTCGTCCTTGCCAACACAGGCAAGCAGGCAAGCAGGCAAGCGCTGGGTGTTAGCAGTTCTAACATTTAGCTGGCATGTGGTCAGCAGGAGGGCACTTCTTCTCGGGCAATTTATTGGCTGCCTGCATTGCTGTCCTCTGAATCCCTTACACAGAAATTCTTCTCAGCTGATGCTCCAGGATGGGAGGGATGTCCTTATTCTACAAATGAAGAAACTGAGGCATTAAGGGGTGAAGGGAGTTTTCCAAGGTCCCCCATTGTGGCCCGCCCAGCACATCGCAGGGTTTAGGTAGAGGCTTGGGACCTTTATCTGCAGCAGGAGGAGCATGCCAAAGAGGATAATAGTACTCCAAACCTCAAGTTCCGCTTTGCTCCGAGCTGCCTCTGGGCAAAAAAAGCAAGTCACCAAGACGTGGATGTTGAAATCTCTGAAGCGGAAACTTCACTGCTCACAACCAGACTAGGCGCTCCAGGAACCGAGGGCGGGCAGCACTCCCGCAAGTGTGACCTGGGAATTCCCTGGAGAAAACTAGAGCGAAGCAAAGCTCAGCTCATGAGGTCCCCCTCCTGGGGTCTGAAGGAAGTGGCTGGTTCCCGATTCAGAGAGGAGCTCGATTCCTGGGAATGTCCAAGTGCCCAGGGCGGTGAGCGTGGGCTTGGTGGGACGTAAACCGTGTGTACACGCGTGCCTATGCGTACGTCTGCCCGTGTCCGCATGTGCCCTTCTTTGAGCTTGTCCAGGCACACGTGTATCTTTGGGTGTGGGCATGCATGTGTGTGTATGGGGCTGTGTGTGTGTGCACACGTGTGTGTGTCTGTGCGGAGCTTCAAAACCAGATAAGACCAAGTGGAAATCCTGGTGTTGAGTGGGGGTCTGGCGTCAGACTGTTCAGGGCCCGCTTATCCATTGAGAAATGGACCTGCTTCTGCTGGATGCGAGGATTGGACTCCACGGAGACCAGGAACTATCAGAAGATTTGGCACAGGATACAGTCTGTGCTATGGGCTCTGAAGTCGACACCTGTGATATCCTTTGACTCTCAAAGCAAATTCAAGGCTGAGTTTATCATCCACATTTTCAGACCCTTAATTTTCTTGCCATTTTAAAATGATACAAGCAGAAGCTTCAAACCACACAGAGACGTATGCAGTAAAGTGAATATTTGGGGCACCTGGGTGGCTCAGTGGGTTAAGCCTCCGCCTTTGGCTCAGGTCATGGTCTCAGGGTCCTGGGATCAAGTCCCACATTGGGCTCTCTGCTCAGCGGGGAGCCTGCTTCCCCCTCTCTCTCTGCCTGCCTCTCTGCCTACTTGTGATCTGTCAAATAAATAAATAAAATCTTACAAAAAAAAAAAAAAAGAGTGAATATTCTACCCACGACCCAGCCCACTTCCCAAAGGAACATCTGTTAATAGGTGGGTGTGGAGTTTTCCAGAATTCGTGACCACACATTTACAGATTGGAGTTGTATTTCTATTTCTATATAGTCCAATACGGTATATTTAAATGGTGATGGAAATACTGTAGAAAAATGGATTTTCTTTTTTAAAGATTTTATTTATTTATTTGACAGACCGAGATCACAAGTAGGCAGAGAGGCAGGCAGAGAGAGGGAGAAGCAGGCTCCCTGCTGAGCAGAGAGCCCAATGTGGGGCTTGATCCCAGGACCTGAGCCAAAGGCAGAGGCTTTAAGCCACTGAGCCACCCATGTGCCCTGAAAAGTGGATTTTCAATTAATGGGGCATCCTTGACTCCTCTAGCTCACGCTTCCTTATCTAATGTTATGGACGCAGGCAATGGAGTCCCAGAGGGCACGGAGCTTGCTCAAGGTCACCTGTTGTCATAACCCCCAAACTGAGACGTGGCTAGGATTTACCGTGCATCCCAAGGCGGGTTCCTCCTGTAAGGATGGGACTTTAGACACAGTTCACTTGTTTGTTGTCCTTTCATTGAACATTCACGCCACGTGGTCCCCTGTGGAGGCGGCCCCAGCCCGGATACGACAGAGCAGGGCACCCTTGGCTCAGGGGGTCAGGGACAGGCCTGCGGAAGCCAGAGGGCTCTATTTGGAGAGAGAAGGGTGGCAAGTGGGCCTTGGAGGTTGAGTGGAGGTCCCCACAGACATGGTGGGGTCTGGGGGCAGGGGGAAGTGTCCCCCCCATGTTGGCCGGCTGGGTGGCTTTGGAGCCCCTCAATACTTGACATTCACACATAGGAACCGATACCTGACTCCGGAGCTAAACTCTGAGTCCCAGCCACTGGCTGGAAAGGTTGCTGCCTGCTGCAACACTGTGCCAGACCCACCCACATGGGGAAACTGAGGCTGGAGCAGGTGTGGAGACTTCAAAGGCTTTGAAGAACCAGTGCAGCCTGGGGCCAGGCTCTTCCTCTTTCTGAGCCTCAGTTTCCCCAAGAGTACAATGTGGGGAGGGGCAGCTGGCAGAGTGGGAGTTAGGCAAGAATCTGGCTCCAGCTCCAGCACTGCCACCCTCCCTCCACCCCGCAACTCTCAACCCCCCAAACACACGGGAGTTCCACATTACTCCTCTCTGGCTGACCCTAGGCCTCAACCCTTCCTCTCTACAAGGGGGTTAATTTGGGGGTGTGACCCTGCCCTCCAGCTGGCAGCGGAGCAGGGCCTGGGTGTACCGTGACTGGGCTTGGGGATCTTCATGCACAAGGTCTGCCTCCCAGGAGGGGAAACAAGCTCCAGATCAGGACCAGCCCCTCCTAAGTAAGCCCTCTCTCCGTGAGAGGTCCTGGATTCCTGCTTTTAATTCTGCGAGCCCAAGGCCTCATTTTCTAGGAAGGCAACCAAGGCTCAGAGAGTCCTACTGCTCACCAGCTGTGGGGAGGGTTGGTGTGGCCTCCTCTCTGCTGGCCCATCTCTGACCTTCGAGACCCACCTCTGTGGGTGGACACCAGGCAGCCATTGGACGAAAGGGGACATCAAGAACTGGAGGGACCCAGGCTCCCCTCTGCCCAGGCCAAACAAGGTCACCCGCAGGAAGCTCAAGGTTCAGGGGCTCAGAGTGGGGGAATCTGGAGGAAGCACAGAGGGGTGGCGGCTGGGTCCCTATCTGGAACAGAGCCTGGGGACTGGGTCTGGAGGGGTCAGGGCCCATGCTTCGTGGTTCAGTCCACCTTGAGGACAGAGCCTGCCTCTTCCAGGGACCATAGCCCCCCACATCCCGGAGAGGCAGGCACAGCTAGGGAAACTGGGGTGCTAATGGGGTCACCCCAAATTCGTATAGCACAGGAATGCTGTGGAGGGAGGCAGTGAAGTGGGGGGATGCCAGGAGCATGGCCTTGGTCCCAGAAATACCATTTCAAGGGCTTTATCCACAGAGAGTGCTGGGATGTAGGAGGCAAGGTTTGGGAACAACTCAAATGCCTCTGGGTGGGGAACTTAAACAACAGTTCATTACGTATATATGTAAATTTTTCTGGGGAAAAATTTTTTTTAAAAGGATTTATTTATTTATTTGACTGTGGAGCTCCAGTCGCATGAGGACGCAAGTCTCTAGGGAACATACCTGGAGTCTTTTAAAAAAAATTTATTATTATTTTTTAAAGATTTTATTTATTTATTTGACAGAGAGAGCTCACAAGTAGACAGAGGCAGGCAGGTGGGGGGGATGCAGGCTCCCTGCTGAGCAGAGAGCCCGATGTGGGGCTCGATCCCAGGACCCTGGGATCACGACCCGAACCGAAAGCAGAGGCTTTAACCCACTGAGCCACCCAGGCGTCCCTGGCGTCTTATTTTGAAAAAAGTTTTTATTTGATATTTATATTTCATGTTTATGTGGAGTGGGGAGTGGGGAGGCAACTTTTGTGTCTCACTCTGCAAGTATCTGCTTCCATCGTTTGCAAAGCATACATACACATGTTGCTTGAACATGCAGGTCTGCGTGCGTCACGTATCCGTTACAGACACCCACGTGCGTGTACATCGAGCAAAAGCCTGCTTTAAAACCACAAGCTGTTTTAGACACTCTTCTCAGGGCCTTGGGGCACCCCGAAGGCTTCCAGGAAAGGGTGCTGGGGAGAAGGAAAGGGGAGGGGCCCTCCGGGCTGAGAAAGGCATATTTAGGTCCCAGTTAGCTCTGAACAACAAGAGAGCAGAGGAAATCTTTCCTGCCAGACTAGAAGAAAATCCTCCCCAGGCTGCAGAGTGGAAACAAAGCCTGAGGTCAAAGCCTAGACATGGGTGTCCCAGGCTGGAGACTCTCGCTCCCTGTGTCCTTATCTAAGTGACCTTCACCAGCCTGGGCAGGTGACAAAAGGAGGTGTTGGCCTGTTAGGGGCAGCTGCTGGAGAGCCATTCTGCACATCCCCTCCCTCCAGTCTCTTGAGAAGGGGTGGGAGATGAGGTGGGGCAGCTGTGGGGTCCAAGTGACCATCTCAGGGAGGGCACTGAGGCCCATGGTCAGATACTACCCTCTTGGGCTCTTGTCAAGATGAAGGGAAGAGGAGCCCCTGGGTGGCTCAGAGAGTTAAGCCTCTGCCTTAGGCTCAGGTCCTGATCTCAGGGTCCTGAGATTGAGCCCAGTATCGGGCTCTCTGCTCAGCAGGGAGCCTGCTTCCTTCTCTCTCCCAGCCTCTCTGCCTACTTGTGATCTCTCTCTGCCAAATAAATAAATAAATAAAATCTTAAAAAAAAAAAAAAAAAAAGATGGAGGCAAGAGAAGGACGTTCTCCAGGACACAGTAGGGTAAGGGACACCTGGGTTTCCACATCAACTCCTAGGGGGCCCTGTTTCATCCAGCCCTAACTGGCCCCTTCCTGGGCCCCCTCTGCCCTGGGTCCAACAGCAGCCTGGCTCCCGCACTTCAGTCTGCCCTCAGGGGGAGGCCCCGCAGGTCTGGTTTGTGCCTGATGCAGCCTCTGCCCTCAGACCTTCCCCACAGGGCCAGAAGCTGTCAGTGGGGGAGTCAGACACAGTCGCAGCCCGCAGGAACAGCAGGGAGCTGAGAAGATGCCCTATGGCAGGCCTCTTTGGTCGGGGGAGGCCTGACCAGTAGCCCCGGTTGAACACCTGACAGATGGAGCCCTGACCCTGGGAGCGGGTGAAGCCTTGAAGGGGGCAGGAGGGCAGGTATCCCCGACGCTCTCGAAGGTGGGTTTCATACCCAGCAGTAATCCCCCACTCAGAAGAGGACATGCCCATGCCCTATGGTTAGCCCTGGTCCCTACCTGCCCTCTGGCACCCTCCGGGCTTTCCCAGCAACTCAACAGGCCCGCCGGGTGGGGGCAAGCTGGTGGAGAGGCAGAGGACGCGCCTGGGAGGTCGCGGCGTGTCCAAACTGCTTCCCTGTAGGTACTTCGGCATCTGTCACGTGGTCCCCGACCCACCACGTTTTCAAAACACATCACCAGAGACCACAGAAAATTGGGTTTCCTCTACATTTATTGCAACTGCTAAATGATTAACAACATTCACAACTTCTTAGATTAATAAAAAAGGAAAAAAAAAAACCAAACCGAAAAACTTCCATTTTGTAACATCACAAATGTCTTCTAGGTTTTACCAAGGACCAAAAACGCTAAAATTCTCTATATGATTTCCAGTGATGGAAACAAGCCAGAGACAGTAAGCACCCAAAGTGGCGAGTTAGCACTTTCCGGATGCCTGTCGTCCTCATGGAAGAGACCCTGGAACTAGAATGACAGAAAAGACACTGTGACTTTGACAAGGCTACGCAACCGCACATCACGCTTGCACACACACTCCCTGCGAGCAGCCCCTGCCAGAGAGGGCGAGGGCGAGTGCCCTGGTCCCTAGCCAACCGCTGGCATGAGGACACACCATCAGGCTCCGCCCCGGCTCCCATGACTCCACCCCCCAGGAAAAGCATCACCTGAGTGCTCAGAGGACATTCCAGGATCAAGAAGGTTTTCCCTTTGACGTTTGCCAAAGGCTCCCAGGGTCAGCTCAAAGCGGGATGTCCCCAGGAGGAAGAGTGGCAGGAGGCTGCAGGGACAGGGCTTATAGCCTGGGAATCCCTATTTTACTTACAGATAAAAGCAGAGTCGACCAAGAGCGAAGATACTAGCACAAAGTGAAGATGACGGGCAGAGCTATCTATGCTGCAGAGAAAGAGCCAGAACCTATCTGGGGAGTCCACGTTTTGCTCGGGGCCAACAGGTGCTCTGTGAAAGGCCAGAGAGGACCAAGGCCCTGTTCTCAGAGTTCCATCCACGTGCTCCACCCATGGCCAACAAGGAAAGCTACCGAAAGGATGAGGAAAGAAAGGAGATGAACCCCTACAGCTGTGTTCCCCCCACCCTGGAGGCTGCTTCAACTGTGGCGAGGAGCCTCATCATCTCCCCGGCCATAAAGATCTGCCAGGGGCCAGGGCAACAGAGCAGCCAGAAGCGAGGAGAGCCTGGAGGCTGCACCTGATGCGAAGAGACACAGCACAGGCCTGCGACGGGGGGTTGGGGGGGTGAGGGGGTGGGGGGATGTGGGCCCCTCAAGAGGGAGCCTGAGGAGCCCGGGCCTAGAAGCGAGGCCTATGGCTTTAAGAAACGGAAGGTGGGCCGACATGGTAACTCACAGCTGTGCCCCTCTGTCCCCCCAGCTTGCAGTCAGCAGGATCCCAAGATTCCCAGATTCGAGCACTCATTTAAAGCTTCCACGCTGCTGCTTTACAAGAAAGGCTTGAGAGCCCCGCAGCCCTAGAACCTCGCATGTAGCTGCAAGGAGCACACGCCCGTAGAAGAGGGAAGGGCGGCGATCACGCGCCTAGAAATAGCGAGCAGCTGCGAGCCCGCCCCATGAGGACGCTTTCTGTTCTGTACAAGGGCCCTGACAACACAATTCTTTGCCCTGCGGCGCATGCCAGAAACGAAGCTTCCTGAAGAGTCTACACCCCTGCCCCTTCGTAGAAGAGACTCCATGTGTGGTTTTTCAAAAAAGCAAACTGCAGTTTTTGGATTCTAGGGAGATAAGCGAATTTGAGGGAAGTTTCATCAACATAATGATTACTCCCCACCAAATACAGCTCTGTTATGCTGTCCCTCAACTTGTTATGCTGTCCCTCAACTTCCACTCCGTCTCTCGGGAGGCATGTAAGAGCCGAGCCTCCAACAGTCACGCGCTCGTGGTATCCAGCATCTCCGCTTCTCGGAGAGCTCCCGAGCCCCAGTCTGCAGGCTGTGTGCCAGAGCGGACTCTGCTAATACCGGATTACATCCCCTATTTACGGCCTAGAAGCAACAAAAAGCCCCCATCTGTCATCATTTTGGCACCAAGTTTGCAAAGAGAGCACCTAGAAGAGCAAGGCGCCCCGTCATGGGAGATGAGACCAGTGCTGGCGCTGGAGCACGAACAAGGGACCGGTGCTTCCAAGGGCAGACCACCTTCTGCGGCGGGAGCCTGGAAAGACTTGCAGGGGACTGGCTGCCGCAAGCATTTGGAAGAGGGGGAAAGGCAAAAGCAGATCGAAGTGGTGCACTCTCTTTTAAGAAGAAAAGCCAGCGGGACCTCCACACCAGAGCTGCAGAGGTGCTTGTCTCTCGTGGACGCACCAGACCTACTTGGCCACTGGCTCCAGGGCAGATCCGGGCAGAGGTGGTGCTTTAAGAGTAACTGCTGCTTCAAGCCTTATTTTTCTCACCAATGGTTTCATCTATTCAGGGAGAGAATGATTTTGTTCATAACGGAGTTGGAAATTACGGGTGGGAAGGCTACTAAGAAGAGAAGAGAAAGAAGGGAATGTTTATATGGGCCCAAGGCCCTTGAGAAGGAAAAGGATTTGAAGATGCTCAGAAAAGGGACGTGGCAAAGCAGCTGGCCGGTGCAGCGCCAGTTTCCAGATCGCCCTCACACTTGTGGGACACCAGGCCCCTCCCAAGGCCCGCTGGCGGGCTGCGCGCATGTGAGCGCGGGGCTTGCGCCTTCAACCAAACCTGGAAGGGGAAAGGTGGGACATGTCCACATTCAAACACTCCTTGTTACCCTCACAGAATGTTTTCGTGCACGTCTGTGTGTGTGCGCGTGCGCGTGCGCGTGTGTGGTTTCCTGTTTGGTTTTGGGGGAGGAACTGCCTCTACGTACCAGCACGTCAGCTTGGGCGGAACGCCCCATGCACCGGCTCCCACACATACCTATTTGTTGGCCCGTTTGTGTCTGTACATCTGCATCATCCTCTGACGGAACACGTCAAATGTGTCTTCCTTGTGCTCCTGCCCGTCGGCACCTAACCCCTCCCCTTCCGACGCAGTTCCCCTAGGAGCAAAATGGAGAGTTAGCCACACCCAAGCACAGAGCCTGGCCACCAGGGGACTGGAAATGGCACAAGGAGTCAGAGTGGACGGAGGCATGTGGGACACGCAACAGGGAAAAGGAGAGGGAAAGTGAAGACACGAGTCACCGCGCAGAACAAGGGTACTCACCTGCGCGGGTGTGCGGACTTTGAGGGGCGCGCTCAGAAGCCTGATTACAGCAGAAAGCCTCCCCCAGCAGGTGGTAAGCTCAGTTTTAAATGAAATCCCTGCTGGATATTAATGGGGCCTAACAAACTCTGGGCCATCTTCTCCCACCCTGGCTAGCTGGCTTATGGGTTCCCGGAAAAAGCAAAGTCGTTTTTATTTTAACTACCTAGAATTATCACTGAGCTTTTCTGACAATAAGGAATGTGGCTGAAATGCCAGGGGCCAAGAAACCATTTAACTCATCCGTGTGAGTGCAGCAAGGAGCCTGTAGGAACACCTGTGTATGTAAATCATCTGCTTCTCACCTCATCTGAAGACTCCCTTTGTCAGGGAAAAAACCCTGCCAGTTTGAAGCCATGTTTAACATGAGGGGAGCCAAGAAATCAGGCTGCAGATCAAAAGACTCGGGACCAGAATCCCAGAGAAAGCCTCTTCTCTCCAAGCACGCTGCCCACCCCTTCCCTGGCCCCAAGCGCCTGCTGCGTACACGCTGACGGGCTCCCTGATGCCCTTCCCACAGGAGCCCAGGCCATGGCCCTCCTTCCAGCCCATCTTCTGCAGCATCTGGAACCCCAGGTTCTTGTCAGTCAGCTTCTGCTGGGCGAAGTCAAAGTCCTTGGGTTTCTGAGGAGAGATAAGGGTAGAGCAAGCGGTCTGTGCAAAGCGCCCGGAGCAAGGGTCTGCTTGTGCTGCACCCGGTACAGTCCAGCACCTCCTCCCCCGCCGCGACTGACTCTGACTCCACAGACACGGGGAGACACTGGGATGAAGCCACGGGCCGCTCCCCACTTCCCAGCAACACTCCCTGGGTGGGCTGGGGCTTCTAAAAGTGGAGAGTAAGAGATGCCCCCACAGAACCCAGCCAGACCAGCCTCTCAGGCCCCAGTGTGACCACTAACACTGTGGTGCTAAGACCATGAGGAAAACCTCGAGGGGCTGGAGGGTCTTGGGGCCAAGGGGTTAGCAGGAAGAGCCCTAAGCGGTGGTGATGACCAGAGGGTACAGCCCCACGCTGGGGGTAACCAGGGCACGTGGTATGGACAGTGTGTATAGTGTGTAACCAGAGGCTTGAGGCAGCAAGGCCCATGGTGTATAGGAGTCAGAGGGGAGGCAGGGCTGAGGCAGGAGGGGGCCGAACAGGCCATGAACCTGCTGTAGAGAGACTCTATGTGAAAAAGTGGCTCGCAGGATCCTCCCTACTCCCTCACCCCGTCTGGAACACGCCTATGGGCTTCCGGAACTTGAGCAGTGACCCTGTCCTGGAAACCTCTCCGGTCGCCCTCAGACCTTGCTCAGCAAACCTGAATGACTTGTTCATCTGTCCAGCTGCCCCGTCCCAGGTCTGGGAGCTCCCCAGGGGCAGAGACTGCGTTTTACTGGGACTCTGGGATCCATGTCTAGCACAAAGCAGACCTCACTGAGAGCTGGGAAAGCTGGAAGGAATGGGGCTTGGGAAAGACCCTATAAGTAGAGGAGCAAGAAGCCCTGGATAAGACATGGGCGCCAGAGCTGGCTGTGGGAAGACAGGTTAAAAGGCCGGGGAGGCCTCTGGAGAGCCTGCCCAGTGTGAGCAGAAAATATTTCCGTTTATGGGGTGCCTGGATGGCTCAGTTAGCCAAGCGTCTGCCTTCAGCTCAGGTCCTGATCCTGGGATCATGACCTAAGCTGAAGGCAGAGGCTTTAACCCACTGAGCCACCCAGGCGTCCCTCACCTGAGCCTATTTTTAAAAACATTTACTTAACACCGAGGACAGCCTGGGTAGGCTGAGAAGGCCGCACGGGGAAAGGGCTCCTCCATCCTGATCAGCTGGTACTGGGGGTAATAGAGTCTGAGGATCTGAGCAGGAACAAGTGTGGGAGGACAAGAGGGTGGGTAAGGCAAGGGAAAGGCTGGCCACAGGTCCCCTAAGGGCAGATCCACACCCCTCTGGGATAGCGGCTCAGATGGAGCAAGCTGGAAGCTCTTGGCCCACGGAGAGACTAGAGCTCGCAGGCCTCGGCTGCACAGCCAGTTAACATGCATTTCGTTTCAACCATAAACCCCCTCTGAACCAAGTCACAGATGTACAAATGGAGACTCGGAACCACATGCTGAGATCATGGGGCCAGGCTGAGCCCGAGCCCGGGGGCCCCCTCACCCAGACCACGGATGCGCAGCGGGGTGTGAGCACCAATTCAAACTGAGCACATCAGTTAGGACCACGAGCTTTGGGCCCAGGAAAGTCCCCCCTCCCTGCTGTTCGCCGACCCCGCCTCTGGCTGCTGAGACCGACAGTGCTCTCGAACAGGTGTCCACCACACAGGCTTTCCTGACCACCCCACGCCGGCAGAGACCTCACTTGGTTCCCGACTCATTTCCCTGACCTCTAAGGACCTGGGATGTGCCCACATATGTCCTAGGTGACCTCGGCCAGCCTTACTTGCCCCCACGTATGCACCTAGCTGTCTGGAGTGCATCCCATCTCCCTGAAGACCTGCTGCCACTCCCACCCCGGGTATCTCCATTTCAGACAGTGGCAGCTCTGAACTCTGAGCTACCCCAGTAGACGACCATGGAGGTGTCCTGCATGCGGACCTTTGGCTATTCCACACACAATCCATTGGCAAGTCCCACCGACTGTGTCTTCACCCTCCTGGACCCTGGCTCTCCCCAGCCACCCCGCTGACAGGCTGCTCTCAGCACAGCAGCCGCAGTGGCCATGTCTTCCCCTTAAACTACCACCATGGGTCCTGGAGGGCCTCCCCCAGAGAAGAAGCCTCACCGCTGACATCTGTCTACAGGCCTTCTATGACCTGGGGCCTCACTGCCTTTATTTCCTCACCTCCCCACCCCATGTGGGTGCCACAAAGGGCTACCTATTGACACAAGACCACCCTGGGGCCTCTCCCAGGTCTCCCTGAATAAATGGCACCCCAACCCCACATTATTCCCTATTTCCCTTAGACCTGCTTCCAGGACACGGGCCACAAGAGTCTCACACATTCCTGTCCCTGTTGGCCCTGCTTGCTGCTGCCTCCAGGTGACAGACGGGGCCTGGCACATGGGCAGGGTCTGCCAGCTACTGCACAAATGTGTGCACACATGCATCCACACAATGTCTTGGCTTCTAGCCAATTGGCGAGCTCTTTAGCTACATTTACAGTCCGCTAAATCTGAACTTTAAGGGCCAGGACATTACCTTGTTCATCTCTCCCAACACACTGCGTGTATCAGGCCTCGCCTGTTGGTTAAATAAACACATTACTACCCACCTGTGCTTCCGGCAACACAAAACGGTTTCAAGAAATCCCCAAGAAAAAAGGCTGTTTGTTACGCTTTGTATGTCATGCGGTCTAAAGTACCAGTGTTCCTTAGTTACAAGCCACAGTGTCCTTTAAAACTCCGCAAATCCCAACTGACTACGGCACGTGTGAGAACTTGGTCATGCTCACCTTCTTTTTGGACATGGGCCGACCCCGAGGTCTGTCGTAGGCGATGCGAACTGGTTCATGAACTGGAAGACACGAGAAACATACCCGTACACACACATGTCAATTTCTCCGCATCTCTCAACACCGCCCTCACCGTAGCCTGCCGGACTGCCTCTTGGGAATCATGGGCACCAGGAGCACAAAGGCAGGAATACATGGGCCCCAGTGAGGGCTACTCCATGGGGAAGAGTCTACTTTAACATAGGACTTCCCGCGTGTATGATGAAGGGTTCGATGCACGGGCCACTTTCCATGACTGTAAGAACACATTTTGCTTCAACAAATAAATTATTCGCAGTCTCCTGCCCTCCTAGAGTCTCTGCAACTGTTCCATTGATAAAGACTTAAAGTCCACATAGAACTTTCCAGTACAGAACAACCGTGCTTCTCATACAGAGCGTTGAATCACATTATAGCCTTATTTTTTTTTTTTTTTAAAGATTTTACCTATTTATTTGATAGACAGAGATCACAAGTGGGCAGAGAGGCAGGCAGAGACAGAGAGAGGGGGAAGCAGGCTCCCCACTGAGCAGAGAGCCCGATGTGGGGCTCGATCCCAGGACCCCGGGATCATGACCTGAGCCGAAGGCAGAGGCTTTAACCCACCGAGCCACCCAGGCGCCCCATTATAGCCTTATTTTTGATGAAGGAGAGATCAGCAGGGCTGGGTTTTTTCTCATCAACCACCCAAGGAACTGAAAACTTCCAAAACAGAAAGAGCTCCATTTTTCCCCCATGAGGGACCTGAGGCATTCGGAGAGGCTGCCAGCAGCAGCACGAAGTTCTGAAGGACGTCTGAATTGGGTAGAACAGCTGGCAATCCGTGGTAATGCCAAAGTTTCCAAACACAAACCACAGGACTGTTCTGTCAGCAGGAGAAACTGAACTGATGCTCTTGGGAGTAAGTGTGACAGTGAGCACAGAGGTGACACAAGACGGGGCACCGTTTGCCACAACCACCTCCCAGGAAGGTACGGCAGCAAGCACAGCCCAGGCCTGCGTTTGTGATGACACCCGGGAAGGTGGGGGGTATGAGGAATAACGAGGGCCAGGGCCGGTCCATCAAAAGGTCACACACAATCCCATTCTGCCTGCTGACAGTCTAGAAAAGGCACGACCACGAGGCCAGAAAATAGGGAGGAGACCACAGAGAGAGATAGACATTTCTGGAGAAAGGCTCCAGCTCCACTGTGCTAGAGGAATTCCTGGCTGTACACGATTGCCCAAACTCCTCAGACTGTGCCCTTAAGAAGGATGTGTATTACTGCTGCTAAACGGTACCTCAAGAATCTTAACCCTCCCCACAGAAGAACAGAAGATGACCTCGCGGGGCCCAGGCAGCAGAGCACAAGGCACATGGCTCTCACTAACCCTGCCCAAGACCAGCCCCACCTGGGCCCTCCTTCCTCATCATCACTAAGCAGGCATCAGTGCCCTGGGCCTTCCAGAGACTCAGAAGGCTGGGTACTCCCCCAGGTCGCGGGCAGGAAACAGCTGACATGACCAGGGCCTGTGCCCTTCGTGGCCGGGGCTCCTCCCCTGGACTGTGAGCAGTCCTGGAAACACTGAGCAGCCTCTGACGCCAACACACGGCCGCTGCAGCAACAGAGCAGCGCGTCCGCGGACTGCCGGCCCTACACCAGCTGGCAACGCGAGCTTCACAGGAACATTTCAGAGTGGTATGTAAAACCACTATAGTTATTTTAGGTCAAAAACACAAGACCAAAGAACTTCATGTTCTGTTGGCCCTGGCGGGTTTGGGGAGATAACGTCCAGGCTGGTGGGTATAATCAGAGGCAGGAAGGGGGACAGAGACCTGCTGGTCATCCTGTGGCTAAAAGCCTGGGCTAAAGGCCAGTAAACTCTTCCATACAGTCAAGCGACATCACCTGGTCTCCACAACTTTTCCTGGTCAACAATGAGCAGCACGGCTCCTCCTGAGGCGCTGACCGGAAGGCCGTATTAGGGGAGATGGGACGATGACCTGGCACTCACCTTTGGGCTCCTGGATGAGACACAGCCTCTTGGGAGCTGGGATCATGCCAACCTTCAGGGACTTGCTGCTGACCCTCTTCCGGGGGAAGCAGGCCCCCGAGGAGGCCTGTGACAGTGCAGGTGCCCCAGCTGGGCCATCTTCAGCCACCTCGCTCGGGAGGCCATCGGTGGGGGGGCTGCCCTCAGAGCCTTCAGACTTGGCCGCCCCTCCTGCAGACCTAGAGGACCCTCTAGGAGTGGAGACCTCCTCACCCCCCTCCCCCTCGTCGTCGTCGTCCTCCTCCTCGTCGTCCTCCTCCTCAGGCATCACCTCTGGGCTTTCCAGCTCAGCCTCGTGCTGAGGGGGCTCATCTTCGAACTCTCCTTCCCCTTCCATTGGATCAAGGGGGCCTTCCTGAGAATCTGCGCTCTCACCAGTGTGGAGATTCAGTGGAGATGATGTAAAACAAATCGATGGGCATAGTTCAAATACTTTCTTTCGATAGAATTTGAAGGCTGAACTATTTTGGTCATGGAGAAACCTGGGACAAGGATGAAGGACACTGGTTAATCAGAGTGACCTCTGAACATTCATATTTACTAAACTGTCCAGAAGAGATCCAGCAAAGCTGGGAGTGGGACCAGGGAACAAATAACCTAACCCCTTTCTACCAACTATGGTTGATGGTGCAGCTGCACAAGGAGATAGAGATCCGAGGACTGGTGGTAACTGAGCAAAGTTAAGAGGCCTCATTGCTTTTCAGGGGAGGGAGGTGGAGGAACACGGTACGCAGGAATGACCAAGGAATGTGCTGGAAAATGCTCTAGCACTGCAGTCAGAGATCCAACCTGGCCCTCTCCTCATCCCCTTCTAGTCTGTCACCAGCCACTCTGGGACTCCCGTGCACTCACTGTGACTGCCCGGTTCCTTTCACACCGCCAGGTAGGACAGAGGAAGGCACGTCACTCCTGCCCCTCATTTTACAGTGAAGCTGCGTCAACGTGGTGGCAATACCGCCTCTCTGAGCCTCCGGGTCCCCTGGCCACCTTGACCCAGGGCCGCAGCTAGTGTGAGAAACTGAAAACATGCACGAGAACACAGATGCACTTGGACCCAAGGAAAGAAACCCTTGTTCTTGGCTAGAACAACTCAACCTCATAATGATGTCAATTCTTCCCTGATCAAAGTATCGATGCATAAATCTATCTCAATAGATTTCCCCCTGCATTTGAACATAATTCTAGACTTCACAGAGAAAAAGAGATCTGTAAGGGTATCTGGGAGAACTCTGAATAAAATCAGTGAAGGGTTCTGGCCTTACAGATCTTACAGTGTATGAGCCCCTACAGTTACAGCAGTGTGGTACCAGTCCTTGGACGCACGGACAGAAAACACCAACGCAAAGGCCAGAAACATGGTATCTGAAGTCAGGTACAGAGATGGCTTAAAAATAAACTATGTTGGGGCGCCTGGGTGGCTCAGTGGGTTAAGCCTCTGCCTTTGGCTCGGGTCATGATCTCAGGGTCCTGGGATCGAGCCCCACATTGGGCTCTCTGCTCAGCAGGGAGCCTGCTTCCCTCTCTCTCTGCCTGCCTCTCTGCCTGCTTGTGGTACCTCTCTCTCTGTCAAATAAATAAATAAAGTCTTAAAAAAAGTAAAATAAACTATGTAATCTCTATACCCAACATGGGGGCTGGAACTCCTAACCCCAAGATCAAGAGCTGTATGCCCTTCCGACTGAGCCGCTCAGGCACCCCCAAAATAAAGATCTTTATTAAAAAACTGAGAAAGAAAAAGTCCAAAAAAACCAATAGAAAGAAGGGCAAAGATTAAGAACTTGAGCCCTCCAAAAGACAGCTAGAATGAGAAAACAAGGCACAGACCAGGAGAAAATATCTGCAAATCATACATCTGATAAAGGACTCCGATAAAGGATGTATATAGTGAACCCACAAAACTGATTAATAAGGGGAGCCTGGGTGGCTCAGTGGGTTAAAGCCTCTGCTTTCGGCTCAGGTCATGATCCTAGGGTCCCGGGATCGAGCCCCGCATCAGGCTCTCTGTCCGTGGAGAGCCTGCTTCCTCCTCTCTCTCCCTGCCTGCCTCTCTTGCCTACTTGTGATCTCTGTCAAATAAATAAATAAAATCTTAAAAAAAAACTGATTAATAAGTTAAAAAAAAATCCAATCAAAAGACGACCTAAGATCCAGACACTTAAGTATAGAAAACACACAAGGCGGGGGGGTTCCTGGGTGGCTCAGTGGGTTAATGCCTCTGCCTTCGGCTCAGGTCATGATCTCAGGGTCCTGAGATCGAGCCCCATTTCGGGGGGGTCTCTGCTCAGCAGGGAGCCTGCTTCCTCCTCTCTGTCTGCCTCTCTGCCTACTTGTAATCTCTGTCTGTCAAATAAATAAATAAAATCTAAAAAAAAAAAAGAAAACACACAAGGAACCCTGAGGACACTCAGCACTGCTAGTCCTTGGAGAAATGAGAACCACAGCGCAACCCCGTCTCCCCGCGCTGGGACGCTAACATGACAAAGCTGACACGAGCAAGTGCTGGCGAGGATGGGGAAAAACCAGAACTCTCGTCCAGGCTGCTGGAAATGCAAAATGGTGCCACTCCCCGGAGAGGCGGCTTGGTAGTTTCTTCAGAAGTTAACCATAGACCCGTCATGGAGCCAGCCTTTCCTTGGTATTTCCTGGAGAAAAATAAGACCTTATCCACAGCTGCTCACAGCTGCTTTATCTGTAACTGTCCCAGACTGCAAACATCTCAGTGCCATCAACAGGCAGTGGGAAAACCACTGGTCCAGCCGCACAGTGGGACACACTCAGCAGCAAAGAGGAATGAACTGGGCGCACATGCAACAAACACAGCTGACTCTGAATGACTGCGCTGGGTAAGGGGCCGGACAAAAAGTGAGAACAAGCTGCATTTACACAAAATTGTAAAAAATGCAAACTATTTACAACACCAAAGCTTTTTTAAAGGACAAACCTTTCTTTCTTTTTTTTTTTTTAAAGAGACAAATGAACAGTCCACAGGAAAATTAAGGACACTTAAGTTTATGAAAAGATGTTCAATTTCACTCCTAAGAAAAATGGAAACTAAAATTTCATGATGAGAAATTTCTCATAAATCCTACTGACCCTAAGGCATGCCAAAAGGTGAGGGGTGGCAACAGGTACTCTGGACACTGCTCTAGGTGTGGCCCTCGGGGAGGGGAATTTGCACTAACGAAATTACAAGTGCACTGACCTTGGGGCCCTACAGTCCCCCTTCTGGAAGATACATGAAGATTCTCTCCAGGAAGTCATTGTGTGTGAGGCCACTGATAAGGCCAAAAGAACAACGTGAATGCCGAAGGCTGGGGAGTGACCCTGGTGTGGCTACATGTGAGAATGACAGTGGGCAAAAGAATAAAGGGACAGGTGAGGAAGGTACAAGGGACTTCTGGATAGGTGGTGAAGGGTAAAAAGCAAGAAGCAAAAGTGTCTATTACATATAGAAAGTTACATGTAGGGGCACCTGGGTGGCTCAGTGGGTTAAAGCCTCTGCTTTCAGCTCAGGTCATGATCCCAGGGTCCTGGGATTGAGCCCCACATTGGGCTCTCTGCTCCGTGAGGAGCCTGCTTCCTCCTCTCTCTCCCTGTCTGCCTCTCTTGCCTACTTGTAATCTCTGTCAAACAAATAAATCTTAAAAAAAAAAAAAAAGAAAGTTACATGTAAGAACAAAGGGGTTAATGGTAGAAGAACAGAGGGGGAAATGCACACACCCCCTAGAATTGAATGCAAATGGTTTCCTGTTGTTGGTGGGGGATTCCCACTCAAGAGACTTCTCTGAGCTTACCTTCTGTAATTTCTACTTTAGAACCCACCAAATGCTGAATTTATTTTTAAAATTAAATTAAAAAGGGTAGAAAAATATAGCCCTAAACTGAATCTCTGTAGAAACAAATGAACCTGACTATATGTCAAACTGATGACCTAACCACACATAAAAAAAGGAATTAACTCAGATGACTATTGAGCACGTTAGAGGTATAATTTTTCTAAAGGAAAAGAAACACAAAGTCACTTTGACCTTTATTATGTATGTGTGCTGCCGGGTGCAGTCATTCTCAAACTGCTTCCTGAGCACCGAACTGGGGGACAGAGGGAATCACTCCACCTAATGTTGCCGTACAGTGGGGGACTGTGTGGGGAGAGGGAAGGGACAGTGCCGCCTAAGGAACATTGCTCAGAAAAGGCTGTCAGAAATGGTGACAAATAACCTCAAACCCGGCAGTTGCAGGTGCCAGAAAACTGCAGAACTCTCACTTGGAGAAAAACAGACAGACAACACAACCGATGGAATGCTCCCAGCTGCCCTTAGCGGAGCCATCCCCTTGACTGGGTCCTGCCCAACTGTGAGGTGTGCTAGGCCCAGCTGGCCCCAAGGTCACCAGGCCTGTAAAAGGCAGAACGGGCTGAACCCCATGAAGCCGTCAGTGCTCCCCGAGGCTGGACTGGGTCTCAACAGGAAGCAGAAGGCAGGTCCAGTGCAGAACCTACTCAAGGTCCCCAACAAGCTAGAAGAATGTGCTGGGTCACTACTGGGTCCCAGCAATGCTCTAGGACACATGTAGTTTTCAACCCTAATCTTCATTAATTAGACTAAGGCATGGCTCTCCAGCATGATAATAGCAAGGCAAGGGTCCAGAGTTCCCAGCTGATGGGAGGATACAATTCGCACAGCATGGGAACCCTACCTGGGTTATGGCTCAGTACCAGGAACACAGGGCTCCTGGTGAGCCTCCCCCCTGAAAGAGGTGAACCCGCCCCACAAGGCAGAGCAGGCTCCTGGTTCTGTCACCGGCAGGCTGTGTGCTGTTGAGTGGGCACCGCATCTGAGGAATGACAGTGGTAAGCAGCACCCCCTCCTGGCAAGAAGATGCCAGGCCACTGCTAAGCATAAGTGCCGGCTGCCCACCAGCTGGACCGGGCACCATCCATCACTGCCCGGAGCACTGGTGTGACCAGGGACAAGTACCCCGCCTCCCCAACACTCGGACTCTGCAAAGGTTCTGGGGAACCCACTGGCTTCTATGCCTGGGTGCTCTCGCCCCCTTGCCTTGATCAAAGTCCACTTGACCTTCAAATACAGCTTGAACTTCCCTCCAGGGGAGATTTTTCCTGATGCCCCAGATGAGGGCAGTACCGCCCAACACCCCAAAGCAGATGCTTCCTCCGCACAGCCCTGAGCTCGGTAGAAGTGAAGACACGACTTCTCCTCGGGTGCCTCCCGGGGCAGAAGTGTCTGCCAGGCCACCCCAGGGCCTCTCAGGACACTCAAATTCAAAGGGCACGATGGCTACATACCATAAGTCGGGGTTGTCGGTGCTGTTTTCTATGCTGAACTGTTCAATCTCTGGTCCCACCTGAGCAACAAATCTGGCCAGTTTCTCTGCAGTCTCCATGGTCTTCGTGTCAACTACAAAACAAAGCAACTGTCACATGTCAGTTCTGAGTTGCTGCTTCCAATTTCTGCTTTGGGGGGATGGGTGTGGAGACTAATTATAAAGACAGCCCCTGGTGTCCCCTCACTGCATCCCTGCCCTTTGCCATGGGACTCTGCAGCTCTGTCCAACAGAGGCAGATCCTCTTCTCTCCCCCCAAACCGGGGCTGGCCCGGAGCTGCCTGCTGACTGACAGGAGGCGGTGTCAGTGTAGAACCTGGGCTTGAGGCCTTGAGCACCTCCACCGCCTTCCGGACAGGTGAACAAATCCAGGCTGGCTGCTAGGGGGCAACAGGCATGTGACCCAGGCACCCGTTACCTCCGCCGATGGCCCCACACAACCTGCTGCCTGCAAACACACGTGTGGGCCCAGCCCAGTTCAGCAGACTCGGAGCTCTGCACCCCCCGTCTGAAGCCACAGTTCAGAATGGCTCGGTATATGGCGACAGCTAGAGAATATAGCAGTGGTGTAGATTCTGTTTCCCCTCTCCGTTCGCACCCAGCGCTAAGTGGGTCAGGGGCAGGCTTGCCACACAGAGAAAAAGTAATGGCCAGGAGAAACAGAAGAAACTGCAGGTCAGCTAAGTCTGAGGAAGGAAACAGAGACCTTGGGGAAGAAGGAACAGAGTAAGAGACGAGGGCAGCCCTACGGAACGTAAAGAGGGGCAAGAACAGAGAAATGGATCGAGGTGCTCGAAGCCCCAAGCATGGGCCCACAGCACAACTCGGGGGTGGAGGGCAGTAGGATGACCCTGCAGGGGAGCACAGTGAGTCAGCTCCATCCCCAGACGGGAGGAACACAGCTATAGGACTGGAGGGCCAGCCCCTCTAGGAAATAAGTGGAGTGCGCCTCCACGTGCACCTATCCTGGCCAGGTCCCCGTTGCTTCTGCCTGCTGCACCACTGCTCGGACCACCCAGGTCTCCCACGCCCACTCCTGAGAGACCCCTGGAGGTTGGAGAGTTGGGGCTGGGGCCCGTAAGAGGG
This sequence comes from Mellivora capensis, assembly GCA_004024625.1. Taxonomy (NCBI): domain Eukaryota; kingdom Metazoa; phylum Chordata; class Mammalia; order Carnivora; family Mustelidae; genus Mellivora; species Mellivora capensis. Next base: position 81,349 of record PISX010000992.1, read on the forward strand.
GGATGGGAGGGAGCACCCACCGTCAGCAGATGGGCAGGGAGAGGAGGTCTGAGGGGCTCCAGAGACTTCCACTCCTGCTGGCTTGGGGGATGGGCCCGATGCTTCTGGGCTGGGGTCCCCAGGAGAGGGTCCGGCCGGGTCAGGTGGGCAGTCCTTGGCAGTATCATTTCCATCTGGCTGGGACAGCTTTCCCTGCAATGAACCTGGAGCCTGCCGGCCATGGTGTTTCAGTCTGGTGCCCGAGGAGAGGAGGGTCTGGGTCCCAGTGGTTGCTCTCCTCACCTTCCAGCCCCGGAGCCCTTGGGTGCGGAGCAGCCCCCGCCGCCGGCCTGGGAGGAGCCTCTTCTTGAGGCTCCGGATGGCCCGGGCGTACAGCATGGCCCGGACCGCACACTCGGCTGCTGTCGGCTTTTGATCTGCTCCCGGCAGGGTGTGGCTGACCCGCTGCACTTCTGCCAGCTTCAGTTTGTAATACTTGTACTCCAGACTACTGTCATCGGACAGAAACCTACATAACAAAACAGGCAAAGGACATTGGTTAAAACACCACCACGTACCGAATCAATGCTACAATCCCATTTCTGCACACCCCTGCCTGCCATCTGAGAGGCTCTGCCCCACGGATGACCCGGGACCCTCCTGCCCAGAATAACTGCAGGGCAATGGGAGCTCTAAGCCAGCACTGGTCGTTCCTCCTTGGGTTTCATCCCCAGTGATGAAGGTACTCATGACTCCTGGTGGCCTCGTAACACAGTCACTCTGTAGCCACAGAGACACTGCTACTCTGTCACTTGTGGGTGCCGTTTTTGGGAGATGACATACTTCAGAGGGCCCAGGGAGGCTGGGTACTCAGAGACCCTGGCTTTAACTGCACCACCGAGGCCAGGGTGCCGTGGCTGTGAAGTCACATGCCTGCATCATAACGAGACAGAGGTGCTGGGGTGGTTAAGTGTCTGCCTTTGGCTTGGGGCATGATCCCAGGGTCCTGGGATCGTGCCCATCAGGCTCTCTGCTTAGCAATGAGCCTGCTTCTCCCTCTCCCTCTGCCTGCTGCTCCCCCTGCCTGTGCACACTCTGTCAAATAAATAAATAAAATCTTTAAAAAAGAAAAACAGTATAGGAAAGAGAAGGAGGGTGAGTCCCAAGCACTGACACAGAAAGACACCCACGATATAGGCGGAGAAGGAAGCAAGCTACAGAAGAAGAGCATCGACGTGGACTACATGAATCCACTCTGTGTACACAGATCCATGTGCATTTGCTTTCTTCCCATGGGTGGAAAGAATATAAAGCAAACTTAATTAGCTCTGGGGAAAGGACAGTAAGAGGCATGGAGGGGAACTTACACTCTTTACTGTTTTCTACTTCGTTAGCACCTTCTTTCATCTCCATTAATCCTTCCCTTCTAGGGTCTGGGCTTTTCTCGCCATTTCCTTCTGGCCTCATGGGTGAATGCTCACGAATTCACTCTATTTTTGACAAAGGCGTCCCACATTGAACAGTTGCGGCTGCATTCAGGGTGCAGAGCGCCCCCTGCTGCTTCCTTGTGAAGTTTCTAATGTCTGTTCTCGTTCCCCTTTACTCAAAAGTTATTTAGAAGCAAGTTTTATTTTGGTTGTTGCTAGTTTTGACTTATATGCATTATATAATGTGGCCCATGTGATTTTCCTTTCCTGGGATGTGCTGAGAGTTTCTCTGGAACCTTGCACATTTCAGGAGTTCGAGAATGTTCGGTTTCAGTTTGTGCTCAAGAGGAATGAATACTGTTTGGTGGGCAGGGGAACATTTCAGGTGGCTTTCAGACTGCCTGACGTTAAAAGGCGGCTGAAGTGGTGAGGTTCCCGATTAGCAATGACAGAGGCTGACTGGATGCCGGGCTGCGTGAGGCAGGGTGCTGCAGCACAGCCTAACGCGGAGAGCCGCCAGGGGGCAGCTTCCTGGGCGGCTCTCGCTGCTGCTATCCGCACCGTTAAGGTCCGGCTGGATCTGAGGAAACAGGCTGCATGCCCGCTCCATCACTGCCCTGGACCACTCTGCTGGGCCAACACCACCATCCTGCCGGATGGCCCCATAACAAGCAAGGGTTCCCACATAAAGGAGCACTGACTAACAGAAACGATCTGGTTCTCCTCTTAAACACAGCCCCAGCAAGGGTACCCCCTCACCCAGAGCAGAAAGCAGAGTCAACACCCAGGTGACTCCGAAGCCCAGGATACAAGCCCCATTCCCCCAGACAGTTCTTTTTTTGTGTTTTTTAAAGATTTTTATTTATTTATTTGACAGACAGAGATCACAAGTAGGCAGAGAGGCAGGCAGAGAGAGAGGGGGAGGCAGGCTCCCAGCGGAGCAGAAAGGCCGATTTGGGGCTTGATCCCAGGACCCTGAGATCATGACCTGAGCTGAAGGCAGAGGCTTTAACCCACTGAGCCACCCAGGCGCACCCCCCACTGACAGTTCTGACGCCAAGTGCAATCTGAGGATGTCAGTCACAGATCCATCTCCCCTAGTGGAACATAACATAAAGAGCACAGAACATTCCCAAGCCAGCCTGCTGGGTTCAAATCCCAGCATAGCCACCTATTAGCCAAGAGATTTACTCAACTTTTCCGTGCCTCAGTTCCTCTATCTGTAAGAGGGATAGATAGTAATAATAAACTACTCCATCACGTTGTAAGGCTTGAATTACACTTTTTGTTGTAGGGAAAATGCTTTAGATACTGTGTGGCATTTATAAACTGCTCAACAAATATTAGCACATCATCTTTACCTGTCTATGCCCGTTCACTGTGTTCTAAATATTCTGTTATCTGGATGACATCTACCCATGTCAGAGAATTATATTCAAGCCTCCTGCCATGATATAGATTGGTCAATTCCTCTTATATTTCTAAGTATTGTTTATTTATTTACACAGCTTGAAGCTACATAGTTCAGGCATCAATATTCCCAAGTACTGGGGTGCCTGCCTGGCTCCGTCAGTTAAGTGTCTGACTCTTGGTTTTGGCTCAGGTCTTGATCTCAGGGTTGTGAGTTCAAGACCTGTGTTGGGCTCCACACTAGGCATGGACACTGCTACTTAAAAAAAAAAAAAGAAAGAGGGGCGCCTGGTTGGCTCAGTGGGTTCAAGCCTCTGCCTTCAGCTCAGGTCATGATCCCAGGGTCCTGGGATTGAGCCCTGCATCGGCCTGTCTGCTTGGCAGGGAGCCTGCATACCCCTCTCTCTGTGTCTGCCTCTCTGCCCACTTGTGATCTCTGTCAAATAAATAAATAAAATCTTAAAAGAAAGAAAGAAAGAAGGAAAGAAAAAAAGAAAGAAAGAAAGAAGGAAAGAAAGAAAGAAAGGAAGAAAAGAAAAGAGAAGAGAAGAGAGAAAAAAGATTCCCAACTGTTGTAGCTACATGATGACTGTGCCTGGTCAGTAGCCTACTTTGCCCCTTTTTATGCTTTTCTCTGTTTTGTCTGAAATAACTTTTACATACCTCCTTTCTTCTTCTTTTTTTAAGATTTTATGTATTTATTTGAGAGAGAAAGATCACAAGCAGGCAGAGAGGCAGGCAGAGAGAGAAGGGGAAGAAGGCTCCCCACCGAGCAGAGAGCCTGATGCAGGGCTTGACCCCAGGACCCGGAGATCATGACCTGAGCCGAAGGCAGAGGCTTAATCCACTGAGCCACCCAGGTGCCCCTCCTCCTTTCTTTTTGATAGCATTTACTTGGTATATCATTTTCTCATTTTCTTCCCTACTCTCTGTGTTTTATTTATCTCTGAGAGGAAACAACAGCTGGTATTTCTAAACCCAAGTCCCTGGTAAAGGTGGTGCCATTGCACTCTTGTTTCCTACTTGCTCTCCTTTTTTTCTCCCTTTCTTGGTTTTTACTGGGATGAATACACCTTCTTTTCGTCTTCACCCTCTACAGTAATGTGGAAGTTACAAATCCCACTTCTAGGTCTTTACTGGTTAATCAATATACACTTAAACTACTATTTTCTATATTCAGAACTAGTCACCAGATATATCCTCACTTTTTTTTGTCAGAGAGAGAGGGGGAGGGAGAGAGAGCACAAGCAGGGGGAACAGCAGGCAGAGGGAGAAGCAGACTCCCCACCGAGCAAGGAGTCTGATGTGGGACTCAATCCCAGACCCTGGGATTATGACCTGAGCCAAAGGCAGATACTTTAACTGACTGAGCGACGCAGGTGCCCCTATATCCTCACTTTTAATAAGACAAGAACTTCAGTATCCACCTCTTTCCTATATATCTAGATTATCCGGGGTTTTAGGGTCCATTGCCCACCCACCCCCACCCTGGGCCAAGCATCAATTTGTTTAGATCTTGTATTTGCTTTGAGGGCCTTGGACAATCCTGCTGGGGCCAGCCAAGAGGGATTCGTGCCCACCTGCCTTTTCCCGAGTCTGTAAACATGTGGACATGGTGGGCTGTCCCTGGAGAGCATGGTCCAGCAAGGGTCAGGGCCCTCCCACTCCGAGGGGACAACTCAGAAGATTCTTTCACTTCTACATCTTGTACCCTTGGGACCGTCCTACGGGCCTGCCGCTTTGCACTCTCAGAGAGAATGGAGGAAGCCTTGTCAACCGGCGCCCCACACAAGGAGGCGACGCCGTAGTAGGTGTGGGGACCACTGCCAGTCTGGCGCACAGGAAGGCGCAGGCTGCCTCAGTGACAGGCAGCAGCCCGTTCTGTCCACGAGGCGGGCTGTGAACAAACCAGTGTTTGTTCCTCCTTGTAGGGAGGTGGGAATCTCAAATCTCTGCTGTACCTTGAAGGATGGAGACAATGCAAAGCCTTCTTACCTTATCCCTAATGTCTGAACTTTTCATTTGTTAACTAAGACAAAGAACGCAACACAGCACTGGAGCCTGTCAAGAAGGTGGTCTTCTGATGAGTGACTGAGAGGAAAGCAGCTAAAGCCTCACTTATCTTCCAGGATATCAACAGTGATGCCTAAAACTGACAGATCAAGGCTTATCATCAAGAGGTAACTGTTAGAAGTAGCTTAAAATACCCAAAGAGACTGACTCTGAGGAGCAGAACTGGCATGGGAACTGGTCAAAGTGGAAACATTTTGCTTTTTTTTTTTTTTTTAAAAGATTTAATTTATTTATTTGACAGAGATCACAAGTAGGCAGAGAGGCAGAGAGAGAGAGAGGAGGAAGCAGGCTCCCTGCTGAGCAGAGAACCCAAAGTGGGGCTTAATCCCAGGACCCTGGGACCATGACCTGAGCCGAAGGCAGGGGGCTTTAACACACTGAGCCACCCAGGTGCCTCAACATTTTGCTTTCTTAATGCAACTGATATATTTTTTTAAGATTTTATTTTTATTTATCTGACAGACAGAGATCACAAGTAGGCAGAGAGGCAGGCAGAGAGAGAGGGGAGAGGAAGCAGGCTCCCCGCTGAGCAGAGAGCCCGACGCGGGACTCGATCCCAGGACCCTGGGATCATGACCCGAGCCGAAGGCAGAGGCTTAACCTACTGAGCCCCCCAGCTGCCCCAATTCAACTGATATTTTTGATGAACTACATACCCATACTCTTTAAGAATTCTAATGTACGCACCAACCCCTAAGCTTACTAGTTTCTTATCATTCTTTCTTGGCACCACATCTTCTCCTCTGATAGTCTCCAGTAATTCCTTCTGAAGGAGTTTTCAGAGTCAAGTCTGAGTTCAGCTCCCTAATCTGTTCTTCATCTGGGTCTATTCTAGCCAACCACTGACATTTTTCTTTCAACAATGAGACTTTTCATTTCCAAGATCTTTAACACAGGTTCTTTTCAAAAACAAAAAGCTCCTGTTTCATGGATACAATATACTATTTTCCACCTAAGACTGTTAATTACACATGTATACGTTTAGATTAATTATTTTTCTTATAGTAACTCCATCTTCTCAGGTGTCAGCTCTATTTGAGTTTGGTGACTCTTCTTCATGATGATTTTCCTTAAATATTTGATTTCTAATTCAATGCTTACTTCTAATTTTGTACCTCCCATAGTTACAACTCTGGCTATGATTCTGTCTGATACCACTGGCTGTCAGTGACCATGAGCCTGGTCAATTGTGATGCAGAGGTACATGTCCTCAGTCTTCTCGGGGGTCCCCTTTCTCTCCAGCCCAATCACCTGGAAATTGCCCCTAGGCCTTCCAAGTCTGGAGTACCTTACCCAAGAGGATTTGGTCTCTGCTTTTACCCTTCAATCTGAGGTTATCTAGCTTCCTTCCTTCAGCATGCACACTGACTGAGACCAAGAGCCTGGATGAGAATCTCAAGTTTGTCTTACTAGTTTTGCACTCTTTAGGTAAGAGGCCTCTTTGAGCCTCAAGTTTCCTATCTATAAAATAAGGATGAGAACATATCTGCCTCACAAGGTTTAAGAAGATTCAATCAGCTAGTGCTTAAATCAGAAAAGTGCCAAGAATAATACCAAGTACGGAGAATGCAAAAGTGTTTGATAATCCAGTTTTCAATAAATTATGATGGAACAATTTGCTTATTGGGCTGTTTTTTGTTGTTGTTGTTGTTTTTAATTTTTAAATTATATGCACACCTCATTCTAAACATGAAAATAATCCAAATGAGTCTGAGAATCCTGTAAAAGTAAAACCATGTAAGCTCCAACCCTCCCGCCCGGTAAATGATGCTGGTTAAGACCAAAACTCTAGTAACGTTACAAGGAAATTTATGCTTTTGAAGCACTTTTAGCAATTACAACAGCAAGAATACTGAGTCCAGAATGGGTACAATATTGATCACACAAGACCTAAATAGACACTTAAAAAGAGGAACTACAACTAGATGTACTATGAGGAAATGTATAATCTTTGTTAGTTAACAAAGGAATAGGAGGTAAAACATCACACTATGAAATTATCTCTAAGTTAAAACACAGGTGAGGGCATGGCAAGCATAGAGAGTGGTAACAGGTCTCAACTGGGACAGATAAACCACAGAAAGTAACCTGATGATAAAGACTGATGGTTTCCATCAAGGGCAACTCCTGCCCCACAGTGGGCAGGGTCTGGGATGGAGAACTCTACTGGCATCCAGTGTAAGGGGGAAGGCCAAGTATTTATTTATGCTGCTAAGTGTCCTGCAAAGCCCAGGACAGCCCCCACCAGAGGATTATCCAGTCTCAAAGGTCAATCGTGTTGCAGCTGAGAAAAACAACATAGATCAAAGGCTTCTCAAGTTAACTTTCTCTTTAACCCAGAAATTTCACTCCCAGATATTACCCTAATCAACTGCCAGAAATATAGACAGAAATAAATGGAAAACATTGTTTATCATAATGGTGTTTATAGTGAGGAAAAACTGGAAAGAATCTAAGAACACATCAACTGGCAATGGTTGAGCGTGCTTGGGTACCTGTGTACAACGGAAGAGTGCGAAACTGCTGCTAACAGGGACAGCGATGTTAGGTCTGAAACACAGGACACGCTGCGAGGGAGAAGTGGTGGAGCGCCGAGTGATAGCATCTTTACCTTCTTTATTACTTTTTTCTGTTACCTTTTTCTAAAGGACATATGCCACTTTTAGGATTTAAAAAGCTAAGGGCGCCTGGGTGGCTCAGCTGGTTAAGCTCCTGACTCTTGGTTTTGGCTCAGGTCATGACCTCAGGGTCCTGGGATCGAGCCCTGCGTTGGGCTGTGCTCTGTGTTCAGTGTGTTGTCTGCTGGAAACTGTCTCCTACTCCCTCTCTTTCTGTTCTTCCCCTGCTTACATGCTCTCTCAAATAAATAATAAAATTTTAAAAAATAAATAAAATCTTTAAAAAAAGTTAAAGTGTGAACATTTTCCACTTGCAGCAATCTAGAGGTAATCCCAAACACACAAGAAAATGGGATGCGTTAAGCCATTCACTTAACCAGTTTGAAACAGTATGCAATCAAAATCATTCTGAAAGTGTAGCCAGAGAGGGATGGCTGACTGAACTCCAGCCACCTCCTCTATGGACTAACAAACGCAGCTGTCTGAAAATGTTTATGAAAAATAAGGAATAGGAGCATTTTCCTGTGCTATTTAAAATGAGCAAGAAAAATACATACGTAAACCCCCAAAGAGCAAGATACATTATAGCACAGTGAAATCATAGCTACTTGACACGAAAACCCAAACAGCCCACAACAGGCAGAGAGACTGGAAGCAAACAAGGAAAACTGGCAGTAGATACCGGCGGGCACCTGGGGGGCTTCCCTCCACTGTCTTGTTCTCGACTTCCTCTAATAAGCAAGTACTATATGTATGTATGTATTAAAATATTTTATTTATTTATTAAAATTTTTTTATTTATTTATAGACAGAAAGAGACACAGCGAGAGTGTGTCACTCCCAGAAGCAGGGGGAGGGGGAGAGGGAGAAGCAAAATTCTTGCCGAGTAGGGAGCCCGATGCTTAACGCCACCCAGGCGCCCCAGCAAGTACTGTATTTATGCTGAAAACTTTAATTTTAAAAACTTGTTCCATTCGCGTGAAGAGGCAATAAGGCAAAAGGAGAAGAGAGTTTAACAGACAGCAGTAGTAAGTCACGAACAACTGCTGTGATCCACCCTGATCTTCATGTGCTCTTTGCACGCGCCTCTCCCCTCATCCTTAAGCCAACACAGAGGCACGAGGGGCTCCCTGCCTGGATGAGAGAAGGCCAGGGTGGCAGGGAGACCATGGCAGGGTGGCAGGGCGGCAGCGGAGCTCGGGCTTGAATGTAGGTGAACCCGACCCTCTCTCACGCTCTTCCCACTGGCTAATACCACGCCTCAAAATCGCTCCCTCACCCTCTGCATCGGACACCATCGAGACATGAATTTTGCTGTGTGTTCTATGGGAGGGATTCAGAGGGGCAACATTTAAAGACCTACCAGTAAGCAGGATCCTCCTTGAGAAGAGCTCTCTCTTTGGGAGACAGGCTGCCTTCAACAACACGAGTGACCAGTTGGTCGATGGTGTCTACCACCTTGTGATCCGCTCGCTGGGGGACTGCTGGAACACAAAAAAAGGGCTTTTCTGAGAAATACACTGGACCACATCGGGCCTGGGACGACCAGGACGGAGTCAGAGGTTTAGGACGGAATCTAAGCAGGCACCGGTGACCAAAATCCTCATTTAAGAGAAATCAGCATTGAAAAGAGGAAAGCAGCATGGTATTCTAAAAACCAATACCGTGTTGGGACGCCTGGGTGGCTCAGTTGGTTGAGCGGCTGCCTTCGGCTCAGGTCATGATCCCAGCGTCCTGGGATCGAGTCCCACATCGGGCTCCTTGCTCGGCAGGGAGCCTGCTTCTCCCTCTGCCTCTGCCTGCCACTCTGTCTGCCTGTGCTTGCTCTCTCTCTCTCTCCCTCTCTCTGACAAATAAATAAATTAAAAACAAACAAACAAACAAACAAAAAAAACCAATACCGTGGGGATGCCTGGGTGGCTCAGTTGGTGGAGCGGCTGCCTTCGGCTCGGGTCATGGTCCCGGCGTCCTGGGATCGAGTCCCACATCGGGCTCCTTGCTCGGCAGGGAGCCTGCTTCTCCCTCTGCCTCTGCCTGCCACTCTGTCTGCCTGTGCTTGCTCGCTCTCTCTCTCCCTCTCTCTCTGACAAATAAATAAATTTTAAAAAAATAAATAAAAAAAAATAAAAAGATTCTCTCCTTCTGTCCCTCCCCCAACTTGCACAAGCTCTTTCTCTCTCTTAAAAAAATAAAAAAAATAAAAAAAAATAAAAACCAATACCGAAAACATCCTCCCAAAAGACAGAAGAGCATAATCACTAAAAGAGAAAGTCACAAGCTTACAGTGACTGTACAGAGCAACATATGCACATATTCTACAGAAGGAAAGGATACGTAGCAATTCTAATCTGCTTGTCAGGTATCGCTTAACTGGAATGTTCACATTAAGTGAAAAACATAAAGATATAAAATGTGACTCTGTACAAAATACATTAAAAAAATCTAGATTATGATTCCCAGTATGAAGGCAGGAAGAAAATATACATAAATAAGGACACATAGGAAAAAAAGGAAACATGCCAGAATATTAATAGATATTCTCTATGGGTAGATTAACCAGTGACTTCATTTTCTTTGTGCTTTATCTATAAAAAATAAATATGCATGTGTTTTATAATCAGAAAACATGTAAATTTGCAAAGAAAATTTCCCTTATCAAAGAAATCAGTGGCCATAAGATAGGTGTTTACAGAAAATATTTGCTGAATGTGTGAAAAGAAAAACATTTTTTTAAAATTTTATTTATTTATTTGTCAGAGAGAGAGAGAGAGAGAGCGAACGAGCACAGGCAGACAGAGAGGCAGGCAGAGGCAGAGGGAGAAGCAGGCTCCCTGCCAAGCAAGGAGCCCGATGTGGGACTCGATCCCAGGATGCTGGGATCATGACCTGAGCCGAAGGCAGCCGCTTAACCAACTGAGCCACCCAGGCGTCCCGAAAAACATTTCTTAAAGAGTAAATTTCCTTCAATATGAGGTGTATTTTTTGTTTTTGTTATTTTAAGTAGTCTCCAGACCCAGTGTGGAGCCCAACAGAGGGCTTGAACTCAGGACCCTGAGATCAAGACTCAGAGCTTTAACTGACTGAGCCACCTTTTTTTTTTTTTTTTTAATTAAAAAAAAAAATTTTTTTTCTTAATTTGACAGACAGAGATCACAAGTAGGCAGAGGCAGGCAGAGAGAGGGGAAGGGAAGCAGGCTCCATGCCAAGCAGAGAGCCCGATGCGGGGCTCAATCCCAGGACCCCAGGATCATGACCTGAGCTGAAAGCAGAGGCTCCAACCCACTGAGCCACCCAGGCGCCCCCTGACTGAGCCACCTTAACATGAATTTCAATTTAAAAAACGCCTCTGGGGACGCCTGGGTGGCTCAGTTGGTTGGACGACTGCCTTCGGCTCAGGTCACGATCCCGGAGACCCGGGATCGAGTCCCGCATCAGGCTCCCAGCTCCACGGGGAGTCTGCTTCTCCCTCTGATCTTCTCCTCGCTCATGCTCTCTCACTGCCTGTCTCTCAAATAAATAAATAAAATCTTTAAAAAACGCCTCTGGCAACACAGTAAAGCATCTGGCACTGAATTATAAGACTGTTTCATTTTCAGATATTTGCTGGTTTTAACTGCATAGAATGGTCTGTTTGTTTAGTCATTCGATAAAAACCACTCCTGAACTGGAGAGGTTTCCCAGTTTCCCCTGTCCTTGCTCATGCCTGAGTTGCAGCTTTGAGCTTATTTTAAACCTCACTGTGAACTCTTTATACCCGCTAAATGGATTCTTCAATTGTCATGCTACTGCAACTATTTCCCCGTTGAAATTGCTTCCTTTCCTTTTTTTTTTTTTTTTTGTATCGGCTCTCATCTTACAGAATTGCTAGTTTTACACAATCTTACCAAAGAATAAAAGGTTCAAAGTTGGGAGCTTTGAAAAACAATGCAATCTGTGGATTACTGCAACCATCTCTCGAGAAGGTAAGCAAGCATCCCAGCTTTGATCCCGCAATCCTCCTCCCCGACCATATTCTGTAGAGGGGAACTTAAAAAATAACAAGAGTGGTAATCCAAACATTCAACAGAAGATGTCATCCCCGTGTTTCTGACAGTAACGGAAGCAGCGGCGGGGCAGTCCCCCACGAGATGGGCCCTGGTGCCAGCTATCTGCTGTCCAGACAGCCCAGGTTTGCAGACATCAGTTACAAGGGAACCCGACTCTGCTCAGCCTCAGAGGCCTCTAGTAAAAGGCAGCCTGAGTCCCACATCAAGGGAAGGGTGAGGTCATTTACGTTAGGTCAGTATCAGGAGGCAGCAAATGCTGCAGAAACACGGAAAAAGGCCTTTGATGATCCTGTAAAAGAACAGACTGTAGTGTTTTCAGTACTCAAGACTGCTGCTGTGGAGGGCACCTGCAGAGCAACAAAACCAGGTAACAGTGGTGGGTGACTTTCAGTTATGGGTGTTTTCTTCCTCCTTCAAACAAAGTTCTTAATTATCATCATTACACTAACTTTCCACTCCCCCACTATGAGGGGTGTGGGGAGGAAGGGTCCTGCTTCAGCCCTGAGCCCACTTCTGGAAGGCTCCCTCTCCAGGACGAGGGGTGGCTGCCCATCCATGGTGGGACCTACCCAGTGCCTGATGTAGTCAGGGCTCCATAAGGGTGTAGAGGAGTAAAGAGATTCAGGGACAAACAAGGCCTTCCCACTTGGCTAGGGCAATGGAAGCTGAACACTGCCTTGTGGGGAAAAGGACTTCCTCTTGAGATAAAAGGGGGGAGAGTGCTTCCTTGCTGGTCACATGGGCACCACATATGCTCATGACTTCTGGGATGTCTGGGCTAGGAGAGCATCCATCCTTGGTGCTAAGAGGGAGAGAGAAGAGACACCAAACAGCCAAATGTTTCTATTACTACTACTTCCTTTTAAAAAAAACTATTACCTCTTTCTTGGCCTTTCTGGAACCTCCACGAAGCTGACTCATTAACTACAGGTTACCAGATGTACCTAACTGATCTATCGACTTTTAGTCATTCTAGAAAAGCAAGTGGGTAGAAAGGTGCTTCTACTACCTGGGCTGACATGGCTAATCTCCACTGGTCCCTCAACACAGCTCAAACATGGCCTCCCGGCCTCCCCCAGACTGGGGGTCTCCTCCATCCCCTTAATCCTGGCACAGGAGGGTTTCTTGACTTGTCCCTTAGGAGCCTAGGGACTCCCCAGAGACAGTGCCCAGTGCTTACTTTCCCCTCTATGAATGAATACCTTAAGGTGGGGGGAGGGAGATGCTAACAAAGGGCTCTTAACCTTGGCTGCAGAATGGTATAAACCCCTCAGAGAGCACAGGCAGAATGGTGTACAAATATGTGTGCCTGGGGCGCCTGCGTGGCTCAATGGGTTAAGCCTCTGCCTTCGGCTCAGGTCATGGTCTCAAATCAGGGTCCTGGGATCGAGCCCCACACCAGGCTCTCTGCTCAGCGGGAAGCCTGCTTCCCTCTCTCTCTCTGCCTGCCTCTCTGCCTACTTGTGATCTCTGTCTCCCTCTGTCAAATAAATAAATAAAAGCTTTAAAAAAAAAAAAAAAAAGTGTGCCTTTTTCCTGGCAAGTGCCACACCTTTTCATCAGATTCCCAAAGGAGTCTGTGACCCAGAAACGCCTAAAAACTTCTGTGGTAGACAGAAGATTCCTAATATACGCTTACAGAATGAACAGCACACACGCACACTGGCCAATATGAGTTTTCTACTAAAACTCTGAATGTTTCCAGTTGGCTAAAAATACTTCAGTGCAAAAATCTCAAAAATAAGAGACATTGCAAGAACACATGAAAAACAAACTAATCACAATAAACAGGAACTTTCGGTGCTTTCCTTACCATCACTCAGACCACTTGGAGCCTTGGCCTGAACTTCGGGTTTGGTAGGAGGAGCCATTTTCTCCTCCTCTTGGGCTGGCTCAGGTTCGGCTTTCTTGACCTGGAGGGGACACCCACTGCTGACCAGCCAGGCCTTCAGGTGATCGATGTACTCTCTCCCAAACAGAGTAGAGTCCTCAAAATTTGGAAATGCGGCAGGAGAGGGAGCTATATCTTGGAGGCCCACGGCTTCTAAGATTTTCTCTTGCCGGAAAGAGGAGGCCAAGGAGAAAGTCTGTCCCAAAAGGGCTAAAGATTTCCGGCAGAGAGAATTGGTGGTCTCCAAGGCAACAGCCAAGTCCAGGGGGTTACTGAGGGTCTTCATCTTGACACTCAGCTCATAGGCATTGCATGCCATGAGCAGGGGTGTGACGCTCTTCAGGAGCCGGTCTTGAAGCCTCATGATGTACTTGTCAAAAGGCTTTATGATTTCAAAAAAGCAATTTTTGGTCTTCACAGCACCTTTATCTAAAAGCATGTTTAAAAACTCGTTATCAACTCTGGGTGTTTTCAAAGCAGAGTGCTTTAAAAATTTGATAGTAAAAAAGCAAAAATCTCGGTGCTCTGGTTTTAAGGAGCATTTGAACGAAGCAAGCATTTTAGCACAGGTTTCGGTTTCGAGTTCAAAGAGAGTCTGGAAAAGCTGGGAAAATTTAACATCATCTTTTATGGTGTGAAATCCTGCCCATTTGATTATTTCTATCCCAAATCTTGAAAAGACATCAGACTTATCTATGAGGTCAAAGCTCATCTTTCTTCTGGGGAGCCGAATATCCTTCAGATTAAGCCCCAAAGGGATCTGAGTGGGAAACTGGATATCTTCTGTCCCTGGGTTTGTCCCCAGGGTCACATCAGGACTTGAGGTGGTTTTCTGGATTTGGTTGGTGCCCTGAGTTTTGGGAGTAATACGATTTACAGTGGGTACTTTCTTCGTACTCACACTTCTTAGTGTGACAAGTTTCCCTACTCCCCCTTTAGTTGAGAGCAGGCCCTGAGTCTCTCCCTTTCCTAAAAGGGCCCCTTCCTGGTCAACGATGTTTAGACCTCGGCCTCTGCCCTGGACTTGGGCACTGCTCCTGAGCACAGAGTCTGCCTCCGCTGGACGGTCCACATCATAATCCCGACTCTCTTTCTCCAAACACTCTTTCTCAATCAGCCTGGAGGAACCAAAATCCCCCAGGAGTGCAGAAGGACCAAAATTATACTCCTGTGACCAAGGGGATTCTTGAGAAACGGGGTGGGCAAAGTCTTGTTCCCAAGAGCCACGGAGTGCAAATTTCCAGTCCTGAGAACGGAAATGTCCCAACTTCCGGTGGCCAAAAACCTGGTCTCGGGAATCAGGGTGGGAAAATTCCAGATCCCGGCCACACTCTTTGCGAAAGTAGTTGTCTTCACTTACAGAAGGATTGCTTGATCTGAAGGAAGGTCCTGGAAATACATCACCTCGCAGGCTTTCTCTTCCAGTGTCTCGAGCATGGGCTACAGATCCAGCCAGAGTATATCTGCTGTCACTAGGAATGTCATCATACATATCTGCTCTGGCTCTTGGGACTGTCCTTAGAAGATCTGAAATAAATGATTCAAAGAGAAGTACAAAGGTAATTTAGACCAGAGGTTGCAAAAAGACAGTCCACATACCAGCAACCAGGAGGGGTCCTTTTTTTGCCAGAATACATTTTAGAAATTTGTATTTGTTTCTAACATTTAAAATGTGGGTGGCTTTACTTAAAAACCTGGACTGTCAACTTATAAAAATAGGAGACCTCCAAGCACTGGGCCTGCATGTGCCTGGATGACAGGCCACAGAGGCTGGGCAGTAGTGCCTGTCACTCATTTGGCCTTGCTGTCCAGGCTCTGCAGGCATCTGTTTTATAAGCCCTTTTTTAGACTCACAGAAGGGTGTCTGGCCCCCAAATAACCTGGGCTTCTTTACGACAACTGGAACACTTGAGTATTTCTACCTTACCACACAGTAGACAGCTCTTCTGGCGGTTGCCTGTCCTCCCTACATCTGAGGAGAAAATGTTAGATCACAGTGCCACTACGGCTGGAGCCACGTCTGACACTAAACCCACCAGAGACAACCCTAGCTGAGCATCTGACCCAAAGGTGACAGACAGGCTCCCTTGCAAATGTCCACTGGGCCAACCAATCCTCTGAAAAAACAGAGAGACCAACACAAGGAAGAGAGAATGCAGAAACTAAACAAGCCACAGCAAGAGAGGCCCCAATGAAAACAGAACAAAATGTGTAGAAATGAGAAAAACAGGAGCCTAAATTTGCATTTACGTATTCACACATAAAGAAACTCTGTAAGAAGCCAGGAACACGGGAAGAGCAGGCCTCAGGGAGACTTTGCAGAGTAGCTTTCTAACTTTCTAGCTTATGGCAGAATATTACCGAGTCAAGAAGTCAAATAAAAGGGAGAGAGATGCCAGGAAGGAGTAATGGGCCAAGATACACAAGAAGCTAAAGCTGTGCATAAACCCAAGTTTATTTGTTCAACAAATAAGCAAATGAACAACTACTGTGTGTGGGCACTGCTCAGGCAATGGAATTATAGAGCAGGGAAAGGAGAGAGCGAAGTCCCTACTCCTCTAGATTTATCAGTTGAGGGAGCCAAACAATAAACAGAAATCCACCATATGTAAGAATCAAGCAGACAGGAGCATGAAGAAGAGAGCCATTTTCGGACAGGCTGGTCAAGGAGGGCTGCTCTGACAGCAACGTATCTGCGCAGCAGAGGCCTGGTGTAAGAGGCCAGACTGTGCAGTTATGGGGGAAGCCTTCCAGGCAGTGGGACATCAGGACAAAGCCCAGAGGTAAGACTAACAAGGAATGAGTAGAGCCAGAATGGAAGAGGAACGAGGGGCAAAGTGATAAAAGGTGGCTCCTAAACTCTACTGCTTACTGGAGTCTTTCGGGATCCCCAGGCATCCTGATTTAATTAATTGGGATGGGGATGTGGCCTGGGCATTAGGATTTTTTAAAGGGTCCCCAAGGGGTATCTAGGTGGCTCAGTTGGTTAAGTCCGCTCATGATCTTAGGTTCATGAGATTGGGCTCCACGCTCATTGTGGAGTCTACTTGTCCCTCTCCTTCCCCCTCTGCCCCTCCTCATGCATGTGTGCATGTTCTCTAGCTTGCGCACGCGCTCTCTCACTAAAATAAATAAATAAATAAATAAATAAGTAAAATCTCAAAAGGTCCCCAGATGATTCTAACAAGCAGCAAAGTTAAGGACCCACTATGCTAGAAGATGTGAACAGAATGGGGGTAACAAATCAAGTCAGGCCTTCAGTGGGACTCCACAGTTTATTCTGAACAAGATGGAAAGCCATGAAGGGGTCTGGAGCAAAGGGGAAACCTCCCTGGCCAGTGCACGGGATTGACCACTCAGGTACAAGGGTGAATATGGATGTTCCAGCAAAAAGTCCACTGGGATAACGCAGGTATTGATGGCTACTGACAGCATGGTTAGGGCAACAGCATTAGGAGCAGTGGGGGATGGGGTCTGCACAACGGGATTTTCAGACACCTTGTAAAGCAATACAGACTAGAACAGACACAGTGAAAGGCCGGTGGATGGACCATGCAGCTAGCTCTGTAACAAAGTGGTGGTTCCGGAACCATCTAGCATCCTGCTGGTTTCCTGGTACAGCTCCCATCCCCCATTTTTCTTGAAGAGACTAAGATACATGTCAGTTAACTTGAGTCTCTAGATAAAAATAAACCAAAATTTAAATCTCTAGATATATATATGTATATACATACGCATATAAATATTACATATAAATGTGTCAATGTCAATACGTAAGTATTTAGGATTACGCAAATGTATCATAGAAGAACTGAAGTATTCACAAAACACCGCAGATATGGTTACCTCTGAGGGGTAAGGAAGCAGCTAGAAACTTTTACATTATACTCCTAACTACTGCTTTTAATTTTCTTTTTAAAATTTTATGTATTTGACAGAGCACGCTCACATGCACACAAGCAGGGGGAGCGGCAGAGGGAGAAGCAGGCTCCCCATTGAGCAGAGCCCAATGTGGGATCCCAGGACCCTGGGATCGTGACCTGAACCGAAGGCAGATGCTTAACTGAGCCACTCAGGCGCCCCATACTCCTCACTACTTCTTAATTCTTCCAATCCCTTATAATGGGAATATTCTTGTGTAGAAATACTCAAGCATTTTTAAAAATACAGAAGCTGAAGATAGCTTCTAGGCTTTGGTTTCTCCCCATCCAAAGTACACAAGTTATCCCTGCCCCAAGCACTCAGACTCACTTGATCAACACTGAGGCAGTTTCCTCAGTGGACACTGGCTCAGAGGCTGGTGCAGGGAGCAGCACAGGCCCAAAGGAAGCCTGGAGGAGGCTGGCCCACCTCAAAAAAGGGAGTGCTCAGTGGGCCCAGGAGAGCAATCAAATCAACCTCAAAACCTGCCGAAGCTTCCTGGAGGAAGGCACGTGCAAGCCGGGTCTTAGTGCCCAAGAGACTTAACCAAGCTGGCCTGGGCTGGGGAGGGGTTCAAAGCACAAACAGGCAGCACAGTGTCACTGAAACATGAGCCCCAAAGGCAGGAGACGAGGGCTGGGAGCGTTAGGTGCCATGGTGAGGGACCCCCATCATCTTGCAAACGGACAATGTTTTCAGGCAAGGCCTACACTTGGCAACCTCCCACGCCCTCATCTTGTACACACCACTATTACCATTACCTGGGTGCTCCCGCACTTATCTTGAGGATGTAACCCCGAAATGGGGAACCCCGAAGAATCCAAGCAGGACCTTGGCCCAGCAAGGCTGGTATTAATAGATCTGTCGGAGTGGGCCGATTTGAGGGGAATGGAGCCAGAAGCTGAGAGACGATTCAGAAGATTACTGCAATAATCCAGGCGAGAACTAATAAGAGCTCAAGTGTGGGCAGCGGTGGTGGGGACGATGGAGACAGACTGATTCAAGAACGGTGGTGGGGACGACGGAGACAGACTGATTCAAGAACGCTTCTTCAGGTGGGGGAGGACAGAAGCAGAGAAACTTCAGATCATAATACCCACTTCTGCATAATGATTTGACAAGTAGACCAAGAGATAACTTTATCTCCCCTATTCAAGGAGTTGAATAGTTTGCCCAAGGCACTGATATCCTCCTGCCCTGACCCTAAAAGAATGCCCAATAACTACCCTCCCCCCAAAGAAACCAAGCACTTTAATTCACCTTGAGCTTTAAACTGAAGAGCTTCACCTACGGCCTCACCACTGGGGTCCATGTGATATCGGTTAGCTTTTTCTTGCAAAACAGCATCAAAAGTCTCCTGTGCAATTCGCCTAGCTGCCATGTTTCTCTGACCTGTAGTGAGAGGGGAAAAAAAGACACTAAGAATGACAACTAACGCTCACACACAGCCTACTTAATTTCACCTAATCCTCAAAGTAACGAGACAGTAATTTATAATTCAAATGGTGCTTCAGAGGGAGGCTGGATTATTTTAAGGGGGCTTCTGCCCTCACGGAGCTCACAGGTGTGTTGGTTAGAAGGAACAAAACAAGCACTGTGATCTTAGACAATCTATCTTGCTTCTCCGAGCCCATTTCCTCAGAATCCCTACCTGTTGGGGCTAGGTGGAGAACTGCAGTAAAGCAACACACACAATTGAATGTAAGTGGGGGGGCGGAGCATAACCCTTGCAAATGGTGGTTAGGAGAGATGTGATCTTTCCCATTTCTATTCTCTTGTATCACAGACAGGCAAAGAGGCTCTGAGAACTGCCTCTCAACAAGTGAGCGGAGGAATCCCTGGCTAGTGACAGAGCTTGCTCTGTACCAGGTCCTCTCGGAGGAAAGGGACTCTCACAATCTCCTTTAGTTTTTCCAACAACCCAGTGAAAAGCGGGTCCTGTTATGAATGACAGTATACAGAAAAAGAGAAAGACTCGGGCTAAGTGACCCACCCAAGGTCAGAGAGCCCAGACCGGAACCTGGAAAACAGGGCACTGGTATTGGGGACAAAGCCCTGAAGACTGACTGGAAAAAGACTTGAGAAGCAACGCTCAGGAATCCGGTGGCTGCGTCCTTAACCAAAATACCCCTTCCGTCTTGAAACCTCCAACCTCAAGACCCAAACCTGCCCTTCCTTTGAGCCATTTCTTATAACCATCATCTCCTTTTCTCATCCTTAAACCCTTTTCCTGGGGCGCCCCTTGTTCTCTGCTGTCGAAGGGTAGGGTCTCCCAGTCAGGCGGGTCCGGATCAAATCAAGTGACCGAACCTTTTTGCGCCTCCGTTTCCCCATCCATGGAATGGGCAGCTAATGGTGGGTGGCGGCTGTTGTGGGGATTGAACCGGGTGAAAAATGGTCAAGAGCCCGATACAGCGGTCGGCTGCAGTAATCCCCCTACGAACGGAATTGCTCTGGGCTCGGATGGAATGAATGAACGAATGAACACTTTCGGGCGTGGCCCGCCTCCTACCGGCCTCCGAGAATGAAGACAAGGGGGCGTCGGGCCTGGGAGGCCGAAGACCGCCCCCCAGGCCGAGCAGGCGGGGACGCGGCCGGCACGCAGCCCGAGGGCCGAGCTCGCGGCGTCATCGCGGGGCTCCGGGGCCCCGGAGCGGAACCCGGGCTTCCCACCCGGGGGCCCGCCCACCGACGACGCCCGGGCCCAGGCCTCACCCCGAACCCACCGCGCGCGGAGCCGCCCCCGCCGCCGCTTCAGACTCCTCACCCGCCGCCGCCGCCGCCGCCGCCGCCGCCGCCGCGCGAGGCGGGGACATGCAAATGAGCCAACGGTCTCCGCAGCGCCGCGCCGCGCAGGCGCAAGCTGCCGCCGAGCTCTGATGCGCAGGCGCAGGCCGTCGCCGCCAAGTCCTCTTGCGCAGGCGCCTTGCTCGCTTCTCAGGGCAGACGCTCCCGAGGCGAAAGATTAATTTGTTGAGAGCGGCGGCAACGGAAAGCGGCCGGGAAAACGCGCCAAAGACGCTGTCGCTGCACACCTGTTGGCTCTTTCGGCTTTTACCTGCGCTCGCGGGAGCTGTCCGTGGAGCTGAGGGAGGCCGAGGCGAGTTGGCGCCAGCGCGCCTGCGCCCATACGGTGGCCGGAAGGGACCAGAGGTGGTTCTGCCGGTGACAGCAGGGAGCCCCACCCTTTCCCCACGTGGCTGTGAAAACTGGGTGAGAAGCGGGGGCTGCGAAGTTCCCTCGCGCGGGGAGGGGAGTGGGCACCGCGGGGTCGGGCTGGTGACTGTGGCGCCGCCCTCGGGGACTTGATTTTGGGGAATGACTTTTACAGAAGCCGCCAGGGAACAAAATCCCTGTTTCCCTGGCCTCCGCTTTCTTTTCATTCATTTATTCATTCATTTCTTTTCATTACTCATTCATTCATAACCTATGTACTGAGGGACTACTGTGTGTCTGACTCCATCCTGGGCAGGGGGGGAAGGTGGTGAACAAAGTTGACTGAGCCCCAGTTGTCGTGGAGGTTGAATTTTAATTGGGGGTGGGGGAGGCTAGACAGTAAAAGGAAACAAAATAAATGGACATGTCGCTCCAGGTAGATAACAGTACTCAAAAAGGATGATGCGATAGGAGGGTGGGGCTGCTTTAACCACAGTGGTTATTAAGAGTGTCCCCTGGCTGGCTGGGATGCGCGGGTGAGAAGGTCTAGGTAAGAGACCTAGGTAAGGTCTATGTAGAAAAAGTGCTGGTAAGTAGATTGGATTTTGTTGAGAGGGTTGGGATGCCAGTGCACGATTTTGAGCAGTGAGGTCTCTGTGATTTCAAGTTTCTCCCTGCCTGCTGAGTGTAGAATAGAGGTACAGAGTGTGGCAGGGAGGAACCTGGTGAGACTACCCCTAGGACTGTGCCTGAACCAGGGTGGTTTTGTCGGGTGGAAGAAGATGATAGAGTCCCTGCCATGTCAGGACACCGTTTTCTCAGTGAGTGGAACCCTGGCTTAGAAAGGGAAACCGGCTGTCATTTGAGGTCTTGCTAACTCCCTTTCTTTCCTCCAGGACACCTTGCTCCTATCATAGGGACTGGTAATGCTGCTTTTCCCCTTTCCTAACCTAGACTGTTCCCAGGTGGCTCCCAGACGACCATTCCTAGGCACCGTCTTTCTCATGAACTCCAGATACATACTTTCATTCTGCCACCTAGCCTTGTGCCCAACCTAGGGGACCCCTGTAGGACTTGCCATAGAGGGGGATGCCAGAGCCAGACATTGATCTCCCAAGCTCAGGACTGGGCAGAGGAAGGTTCATGGGGCAGGGGAGCCAAGGCCAGAGAGCACATACAGGTTCTAAGTGGTCAGGGAAGGCACCCAGGAGGAAGAATACTGGAAGAGCTAGCAGACACTCTGCAGAGAACCCAGGTGAAGGGAAGGCGTTAATGAAGCAGGGCGGCATGATGGCCAGGCCTCTTACTGCTTGTGTGATCTCTGGCAGGTTCTTCCCCTCTCTGAGCTTCAGATTTCTCATCCATAAAGTAGGCATAATTGACATTCACCTTTTGGACTGTGTCGCCGTGATAGTGTGGCCACTCACTGTTGTCCCACTCAGGTCTGAAGCATGACTGGGGTGGTGGAAGCATCATTTGGTGGCAGAGTTGGGAACAGAATCCTTCCAAGAGCCCCAACTGGGAAGTTCCTGCTCCTTGAAACTGGTCAGGAACACCCCACACACATAGCAGCCTGGGTGCCTCACTGAGAAGTTCTTTATTGAAACAAAATCCTTATTTTTTTTCCTTCACTTTTGACCATGGAAATCCTTAGCAACCCCTAAAGGGATCCTTGTTCTTCTGGGGGCAGAAAGAAGTAGGGGGGCTATCTGCAAGGGAGCAAAGTGAGGTGTTTGATGCCTTATGCCTCTCCCTCCAATTAAACTGGTTGAATTATTTCTAGGCAACAAAGGAAAGGAACAACAGCTAATGTTTATTGAGCTCCTACTCTGTGCCAAATCCTATTTAAGCACTTTATAGGGATTGTATACTTAAAATTTCACTACAGTCCTATGAGGTAGATTCTCTTTGTTTATCCCCATGTCACACAAGAGAGAGTTGACCAAAAGTGAGGTTATGTGGAGGGCCTGGGATTCAAGTTGCCACTGCTGGCCCCAGAGCCTGTTCTCCTCCTCCTCCAAAACATCTGCACAAACACAAATGGAGTCTTCACTTCCTGTGCCACCTCCAGAAAGAGAAGTACAGGCTTGAGTGGCCTGTTTCCCATACAGCCCAAATCTGCCTTTGGACTTTTGCCATAACAGTTTCTGTGATGCACAATTCTTTAACAGACTTGGGATGGGAAAAATAATTGTTTTGAAAGACAGCCTTAGGACAATTGAGAAAGTTGGTCATGGAATGTATATTAGAAAATAGTAATGTATCGCTGTTAAATCTCCTGTGTTAAATTTTCGTTGCACATTGAATGTGTGAGTGCCCTTTTCTTGGGAGATTCATGCTGACGTCTTTCAGAGGGAAGGATCTGATTCCTGGAGCGTATTCTCACATGGCACGTGTGTGCAGGAACACATGCTCTCAGAGATTAATTTGGCAAAATGTTAACAACTGGTAAAGTTAGAAGGAAATAGGTGTTCTTTGTACTATTCTTGAAACTTTGTTACAAATTTAAAAAGTGACTTTTTTTTTTTTATATTTATTTGACAGAGAGAGATCGCAAGTAGGCAAGAGAGGCAGGCAGAGAGAGAAAGGAGGAAGCAGGCTCTCCGCGGAGCAGAGAGCCCGACGCGGGGCTCGATCCCAGAACCCTGGGATCATGACCCGAGCCCAAGGCAGAGGCTTTAACCCACTGAGCCACCCAGGCGCCCCTAAAAAGTGACGTATTTTAACAGAATTTTAATATTACTCCAATAAACAAAGTAGATATAGTAAAAGAAGCAAAATGAAAGGAGTTGTTAACCCCTGTTAGGCTCTAGGCCTGAGGCCTGTTTCCTGCTTTGTTGAAAAGAGAGAGTGGTAGGAGCACCTGGGGGGCTCAATCGGTTAAGCAGCCCACTCTTGATCTCAACTCAGGTCTTGCTCTCAGGGTTGTGGGTTCAAGCCCCATGTTGGGCTCCACTCTGGGCGTGGAGCCTACTTAAAACAAAAAATAAATAAATACAATTAAAAAAATTAAAAGTACACGTTCAGTGCCTCCGTCACCCTAGCTATATTTCAAGTGCTAGAACCCATGTGCATGGCACAGATAGAGAATATCCCATCTTCACAGAAAGTTCTGTTGGATCCATTGTCAGATTGGGTTTGAGTTTCTGGCAAGACGACTTCACAGGTGCATTTCATTCCTGTCTGGAGGCAGGTGGTGTTGGGTTTCTCTTCTGGCGATGTGAAATCACACAGTGGATGAGGATACAGTCTCCTCATTGTCACGTTCCCCATCAGTTTCGCTCCTCACAGTTTTGCAGCCTGTCGGGACTGTCATCTAAATCTGGCCTGTTGTGGATAATTTGTTGGAATTCATCTACAAAACAGAACTTTTCCTCTTCCTGTCTTTATAATCTGGTAATTAGGAAGTAGGGTGAATGTTGTATTCTTTATTTGCCAGTTTTCAGCAAAATGAGATGCCTGGGTGACTCAGTTGGTTAAGCGTCTGCCTTTAGCTCAGGTCATGATCCCGGGGTCCTGGGATTGAGTCCCAAATCTGGCTCCTTGCTCAGAGGGGAGCCTGCTTCTCCTTCTGCCTACCATTCCCCGCCTTGTTCTTTCTCTCGCTGACAAATAAATAAATAAAATCTTCAACAACAATAACAACAACAACAACAACCATGAAACAAGGTACATTTGGAGAAAATAATCCAGCTTCTAGTCCTGTCCTCATCCCTCTTTTTCCTACCTCCCCTTATGGTAATTATTTCTATTAGTTTTTGATTTAGCATTCCACTTTATTATAATTAATTTTTATTTTGAAAGTTTTGTTGGTATAACAGCATACCATTGTAAGTAGTTTTATTACATAGTTACATATGAAATACCTAAACTATATAATCAAATGCCATATAGTTCTCGTGTTACATGTCACGACAAACATGGCATTGTAACCGTGTTATTTCATTATGATCACGTTAACAACTTACAACCTGTAAATTATTAAACTATTATTTTATCCTTTGTTAACTAAAAGGACATGTATTAACAGTTTCTCTTTCTTAGATAAAATGTCAACTATCTGCCCTCTTCTGCACTTCTAGAGGCCGTGCAGGTACTGGGGTATCAGCCTTCCCTGTGACCCAGCTTGTAAGACTTTTTCCTGGGAGGTCCTGGGCTTTGGCCCTTGGTCACTCTTCCCTAAGTGATAGCCAGGCTCACGGTTGTCCTCTCACCCTCCATGAAGCTTTCTTCCTGTCTTGATTTCTCAGTTTGAGAGTGTCTGTCAGGCGGGCACCTGCTGCCCCATGCGCAGGAGATGAAGATGTCCGCCAAGCGCATCACCCAGGAGACCTTTGATGCAGCCATTCGTGAAAACATTGAAGAGTTCCAGATGGGGCCAGAGGAGGCAGTAAAAGAGGCCGTGGAACAATTCGAATCACAAGGTAAGACACTGTGGCCAGGCCTAGTGCTGGTTTGGCTTTTTGGCCAAAAATCAGTTCCAGTCCCCAGCTCTTAATGTGCGAGAAGAATGATTTCCCGCCACAGCTCTGTCTTGCCTCGGGTGGCAGCCCTGGGCCCCGCCCTGAGCAGGCTGGCGGCTTCCTCTCACTTTGTTCTTATCCTCCCTCTAGTTGCCTTGACCCCACCCAGACATCTGCAGGGCTGAATCCTTCAAGATGGGTCTCTTTTTTAATTGCTACTTCCTTGAAGAGGCTTTTCCTGACTGCCTCCCAAGAAACAGGGCCACCTGCCTCCCTGCCTCACCGACACTCCAGCCTGAGTTCATGGAGGGTTGGTCACCAGCCTGTGGCATTTTCAAAATAGGCTATGGGGGACAGTGGTTAGGAGGGGACTATTTATAGTGATGTTGCCAGGGTTAGGAGACCCTGCTGGCCATAGCAGGGACCTCCTCGGCCCCACAACAGGCCATGGCTGGGGTTGGCGAGTCACCTGGCAGAGGCAGAGGCAGGGAGCTGGGAATAAATACCCCACCCTCTCACTCCTTTTTTTTTTTTTTTTAATTTATTCATTTGTCACAGAGAGAGGGAGAGAGAGCAAGCGAGCACAGGCAGACAGAGTGGCAGGCAGAGGCAGAGGGAGAAGCAGGCTCCCTGCCGAGCAAGGAGCCCGATGTGGGACTCGATCCCAGGACGCTGGGATCATGACCTGAGCCGAAGGCAGCCACTTAACCAACTGAGCCACCCAGGCATCCCTCACTCCTTTTGATCTGAAGTCCTATTTCCCATTGGCCAAGCCCAGTCAGACTCAAGAGGGCAAGGGCTCAGGGGGTCCAGCCTCAGATGTCAGAGGCTGGTGTCCCCGGCACAGAGTGGGATATAGATACTGGCCAGGGACTGGAGGAGTACCCGCATGTGTCTTGTGCAGTGCAAGCTTCTCCTGGGGGTGTCAGGGAGGGTGGGGGTGCAGCCAGGGTGAAGAACAATGGGAGCCCCAAGGGAAAAGGCTGTGGGGTCCCCTCCCCTCTAGCCCACCAAGTAGAACATGTCCCTCACTGCATTGATGACCTGCAGCCTCATGACTGCTCTGCTCCCATTGGTTGGACAGGGCCAAGGGGCAAAGACCACCCCCCATATCCTATATCCCTTGTATGAATGTGGCCCTGGTAGGGAGGGGGTTAGGGTGGGGAGCTGAGCAGACCCCCAAAGGCCTCCAGAGTGGGGTGGTTCCAGAAGAAGGGACAGGAGTATGTTCTGGAAGGCCTATGGGGATGATGGCTGTCACTTGTTTCCTACCCCCGCCCCCCCGCAGGGGTTGATCTGAGCAACATTATAAAGATGGCACCCAAAGTCTCTGCAGATGGACCCCAGGAACCTACACACGGCATCCTGCAGGTAGGAGGGCATGGCCCATGTGGGCATGGCTGACCTTACACATGTGGTTCCACGCACGTCACCATTGAACAGTCTCTTAGGGGCACCTTTCCACTGGATCCTAAATGACAGATGCCAGTTCTGAAGGGCAGGCACCCAGCGTGTATGTGGGAGCCCGAGCTTGCAGCCAGGGACCCCTGAGTCCACATTTGAGTGTCTTTTTTTGGGGGGATGGACAAAACTCAGTTTGTCCCCAGTGTTGGTAGCTTTGGGGGAGAGGGAACCATGGAGGAGCCTTTCAGGAGGACCCTCCCAACCACTAAGTCTGCTCAAAGATGAATAGGAATTATAGAAAGCGTGGGATCACAGTAAGGCCACCGCCTATGGAGCACTGATTGTTTAGGAGGACACTATATAGCTTGCCCCTGTGAAAACTGGCTTCTCACATGAGAAGCATGTGAGAAACATGAAAACTGGCCTGTGAGGTGGGTGTTGTCATCCCTCCCGACTTACTGATGGGCAAACAGAGGCCCAGAGCCTACCCTCACTCTCCAGCACACATACAAGGAAGGTAAAGGTCACAGAGATTACATGCCATCCTTAAGGTCACCTATTAAACAATGATAAGCTGTTGGTAAAAAGGCAAAAGGCTGTAGTGCTTATTGAGAACTGACTGTGGAGTCAATTCTGTGTAAGGTGCTTTCTTTGTGCTGCCTCCGTTGTTTCTCTCAAAGACCCCTGCAAGGTAGGGATTACTATCCCCATTTTATAGATGGGTAATCCGAAGACAAAAACAATGATTTACCTGACAGCAAGAGAATATAGTGACAAAAGAGGAAGTTGGAGAACACAGCCCTGGGTATGAACCCAGCTCTGCCTAAGGCAAGGTATTTACTTCTCTCTGCTCTCAGGGTCCTCACCATCTTCAGTCTCACAGAGATTTTGAGAAAATTACCTAATTGTTTTGACTTATTTGCTAGTAAGAAATGTGTTTGTTGTCTTGGCAGTTTTTTTTATTGGGTTGTTCATCTCATTTTTATTGATTTGTAGGTGCCCTTTACATATGAAGGGTCTCAGTAACAAGTCTAAGTAACAGTCTAAGAATCACTGAGCACTTCTTAAGTGCTCAGCATTGTGCTAAATCCTTAAAAATATTATCTCAATCTGTTGTTAGCCTATTTTGCTGATTAGGAATCTGAGGCTTCCAAAAGATAAAAGACTCAATTGTGGTCACAGCCAGTGAAGGGCAGAGCTAGGACCCAGACCCAGGTCCCTCTCCCAGGGAAATCAAGCTGGGAACAGCTCTGTTGTTTCCTGCCAGCAGTACAGAAAACTCCTTTTGTTTACAGCCTTCACATTTTTATTCTTCTTAATTTGACTTTTAATTTTATTTTTCATTACTGAAGAAGAATGTGAATATGTTCTTGGCATAAAAGATTCAAGCAGTACTCAAGCATTTATAGCAAAATCTGAAAGACCCTGTCCCCTTTTCTCCCACCAAACTCCTTCTCTCCCTTCCTGTGTGGGAGGCGCCACACGCCTTGGGTTTCATATCCTTTCACCCTTATTCTCACCTTGCAATTGAACCAGCTGCTTCCCTTGCCATGGCAGCATTGATCTCTGCTGCTGCTGTGGCTCTGACGTGTGAAAAATGCTTATCTGTGGGGGGAAAATTCAACTCTGCTGATGCCTTTTGAAATGAGTCTACCAGAGTCAGGAAGTTTGTTGCACACAGACTTGCAGAAACGAAAGCAAAAAGTCTTGGAACACTAAGGAGAAAACAAGCTGGACTGGTTTTATATGCAAGGAGTGTCAGAATCCAAGCCATCAGCCATAGAGAGAATGACCTCCCAGGTTAGTGGACAAAGCCCCCATCATCAGGCCGAGGTGTCACAGGTGGGGCACAGCTGACTTTGCCACCTTCACTTCAGTGACTATCCTCTCCTTAGCCACCCGTGGGGTCTGGGGTCTCAGGCAGCACCTAGGGGCCATGAAGACCACTGTCTCAGCCAGCCAGCTCAGAGACTCACCTTCCTGATGCCATCCGGGGCAAGAGGAGATTCCCCAGAAACTGGATAGAGACTAGTGTGCAGCTTGTGCCCTTAATCTTTTCCTCTCTCACCTGACTAAACCCAGAGTGTTGTAATTCCAGCACTGTGCGTCTTAATGGCACTTGGGCCACCACTTTTCAGGTTTCTTGTCAAGTTCCTACTCAAATGCTCCATCTTCTGCTCTGGGTTTGTGGTAAAATATAACACAGATTCACCACCTTAACCACTTCTACGTGTACAGGTCAGTGACACGAAGTACTTTCACGCTGTTGTGGAACCATCGCCCACCAGCCATTTCCAGGACTTTCTCATCTTCCCAAACTGAAACTCTGTCCCTATGAAACACTAACTTCCTGTTCCCATCCCCTAGCCCCTGTCACTCAGCATTCTCCTTCCCGCCCCTCTGAATCGGACTCCTCTCGGGACTCCTCTAAGTGCAATCACAGAGTTTGTCCTTTTGTGGCTGGCTTCTTTCACTCAGCGTAATGTCCTCAGGGTTAATCCATGTTGGAGTCTGGGTCAGAATTTTGTTCCTTGCTGTGGCTGAATAATATTCCATTGCGTGGATGGACCACATTCTGTTTATCCATTCATCCGTGGATGGAAAGTTGGGTTGCTTCTAGCTTTCATCTCCCAGAATTTAATGCTGCTGTGAACATGGATATACAGACATTTCTTTAAGACTCCTTTCAGTTTGGGACGCCTGGGTGGCTCAGTTGGTTAAGCGGCTGCCTTCGGCTCAGGTCATGATCCCAGCGTCCTGGGATCGAGTCCCACATCGGGCTCCTTGCTCGGCGGGGAGCCTGCTTCTCCCTCTGCCTCTGCCTGCCACTCTGTCTGCCTGTGCTCGCTCTCTCTCTCTGTCTCTGACAAATAAATAAATAAATAAATAAATCTTAAAAAAAAAAAAAAAAGACTCCTTTCAGTTCTTCAGGGTATATCCTTGGAAGTGG
Source organism: Mellivora capensis (assembly GCA_004024625.1). Lineage (NCBI taxonomy): Eukaryota > Metazoa > Chordata > Mammalia > Carnivora > Mustelidae > Mellivora > Mellivora capensis. The sequence continues at coordinate 110,687 of PISX010000992.1, forward strand.
GATTGCTGAATCACATGGTAATTGTATATTTACTTTCTCAAGTATTTCCCTAACCACTAGCAACATGGACCATCTTTTTGTCTCCATAGTGGCCACCAGTGTATTTTCTGTGGTGAATGTCCATTCAAGGCACATTCTCTGCTTTTAGCCTACTAATATTCTGTGTCATTGCATCATATCCTCAGTTAAGGCCGGCTCAGGGACGGTGAGCCAACTGGCATCCTTGCCATTCAGAGCAGTGGTGGCCAAATCCCAGCCCTCTGCATTGGGTTGATGGCATCTGTAGAGCTGCCCTCCCTAGGGCCAGGAACCAGTGATTTCATAAGTCCCAGGAGACTCGGGTTCATCTTGGGCTCATTGCTGAGGCAGATCTGGAGGTCATGGAATTGAATGGCAGCTAGACTTGGATGCTCTTTTCAAATCATTTCCTCTCATTATTACTGTTTTTCCCCCAAGGGCTTTGAGTTGATTTTGGGTAAATCAACAGTGTGTATGGTGTGGTTTCATTTGGCAGATAAACGTTTGTGGAATGGATAGGAGAGACAAACAGGAGACATCTGGTAGGGGCCAGTCTGGCAAAGGTAACTTTCACCTTCCTTGGAGAGGTAGCCACTGGAGGGTATGTCGGTTAGTTGTAGCTGCATAGTAAACAACCCAGAACAACAGCCATTTTCTTGTTCCTTATGGTTTGACTGAGTTCAGCCAGATGGTTCCACGGGTCTTGCTTAGAGAGCCTCTTGCAATGGCAGCTAGGGCTGGATCGTTGACTGTGCCTGCGCTCACATGTGTGGCTTCATGGAGGGACCCTGAGATAGCTGGGTCTCTCCGTCTCTGTGTGACCTTTGAAGCTCGAAGCTCCTAGAAACCCATGTATGGAAGCTACCACAGCTGGACTGCATTTCCACCACAGGCCTAGGTCCCGGGAAGGGGGATCTGATGGGAGCGGGGGGTGCAACACTGTTGCTGTAGAGCCTCTTTGGGCTGAGCTAACACTGAAGTCTCTCCCATGTCCTCTAGGCCCTGGATGACCTGCAGAAGTCCGTGGCCCGCTCTCGCCCCCAGGAAGTATCCACACACCTCACCCGCTTTTTGGAGCAGTGCAAGCAGCATAAGGCGAGCCGCTTCCTGGCAGCCCAGAAGGGGGCCTACCCCATCCTTCTCGCTGCCTGGAAGCTTGCTGTAGCAAGCGACCAGGGCCTCCTGCTCCAGGCCCTCAACGCCCTGTCAGCCCTGACCGATGGCCAGCCTGATCTCCTAGACACCCAGGGCCTGCAGCTGCTGGTGGTCACACTGGCCCAGAATGCCGACGCAGCTGATCTGACATGTTCTGGCATCCGCTGTGTGTGCCATGCCAGCCTGAAGCACGAGCAGAATCGGCAGAGCCTGGTGAAGGCCGGTGTGCTGCCTCTGCTGACGGGTGCCATTACCCGGCATGGTCACTGTGCCAACGTAGTCAGGGAGGCCTGCTGGGCCCTCCGAGTCATGACCTTCGACGATGACATCCGTGTGCCCTTTGGCCATGCCCACGACCATGCCAAGATGATTGTGCAGGAGAATGGAGGCTTGAAGGTACTCATTGAGGCCGCCAAAGGTAGGAGCAGGTGTGAGAATGAAAGTTGGGTTTTAGGACAGCTTCAGGCATGGCTGGCTCCAGGCTCCACTTGCCTCTTCTAGCTTACTACCACCCACATGCCAGCCCTAGTGGAATAGTTCCTTACTCCTGGTTGCTCTAGGTGAGTTCCAAGCCAGGTCTCATTGGCCAAGACCAAATCTTGTGCCCATTTCTGGAGCCATTTGAGGAAGAGGCTTGGCTCTGTTCAACCACACAGACTGAGAGTACACGGAAAGGAGAACGCCCCAAAGGAACAAATAAGGGTGTTTCCCAAAAGTGGGGGAGTGTGTCTGGTCCCCAGTGGAGGTTTACAGTTTGGTTCATACTTAGCCTCAAATTGTTATGCACGTACATGTTCCCAACTGGGATGACCAAGACAGGCCAGTCATGGGAGACCACAGCACTGATGTTCAGACCCGAAATTCCCTGCACCTGTCCATTGTACCCACTAGAAAAGGCCTGACTGTGGTATGGTGCACAGAAGGTGACAAAAGAATGAGTTCTTCCCAGCCTGCCTGTAGCTCTGGCCCTATAGCTAGTCTTGTTTGTGTGCCTCTGGCCATCTTCTGGAGAGGTGAGCTTACTACCTCAGTTTCATACCTCTGGAGAAGGTGAAAACAGTCCAGCCATCTGCAAAGTGGAGCTCCTTTTCTGAGGGGGAGTTTACAGCTCTCTTGTTTGTTGACAGGAGCTCCTATCAGTCTGGGTTCTGCCAGAGAAGCAGAGCATTGGGGTGTGTGTATGTGTGTTTCAAGGAATTGGCTCATGTGGCCGAGGGGCTGGTGAGTCTGAAATCCACGGAGTAGCTTGGGCAGGAGCCAACACCACCATCCTCCAGTGAGCAGCTTCCTCTTCAGGAAGACCTCAGTTTCCCTCTTAAGGCCTTGAGCTGACTGGATGAGGCCCAGTCAGACCATCAGGGTTCATCTTGAAGTCAGCTGATCACAGTTGTCACCACATCTAGAGAATTCCTCCACCCAGATTAGTGCTTCCGGCATTGCTGGGGCTGCACCCCGACCAGGGAGACATACCAGCCGACTGTCACAGAGCTCTGTATAAATTAGGGCTGTCCACCCCCAACCCTTCGACTCCCTACCACCCCACCCCCATCTGAGCCTCAGCACAGGCCTCTCCTCCCCAGGGCCTCTGAGCTTTGTCTTCGGCATCTGTGTTCAATTTTACCCAGGTCTGCTCTATCCATATGTCCCTCTACAGTTTCTGGGTTTCCCGTTGCACTTAGAAAGGTCATTCCCACCCCAAGAACATAAAAATAGTCTTGGATGTTTTATTATAGCACTATTATGGTTTTCTTTTTTTAGTTGGGATCATCAGTTGGTCTGGAATTTATCCCGGACACGGTGTGGGGGAGGGCGTGTTCGGCTGTCTTCTCCTGCGGCCAGCAGGGGGCACTCCAGGCCGGGCGGCCCTGGTGTTCAGTGGGGCTCTCCTGGTGTGTGTGGCCGGCCTGTTGGGCAGAAGGGCCCCACTTCCCAGGTGGAACAGGATTTGTACCAGGACTGCTGGCTCCTGGTTCCAAGCTGGGACTGGTTCTCTCCATGTCCTCGCCCCAGTGGTTCCTCTCCCTCCCTCTCCACAGCATTCTCTGACAACCCCAGTGTCCTGAGTGAGCTCTGCAGCACCCTATCCCGCCTGGCGGTCCGCAACGAATTCTGCCAGGAGGTCGTCGACCTTGGGGGCCTCGGTGTCCTGGTGGCTCTACTGGCCAACTGCAGCGACCACCAGGTGGGTGTCCAGGCCATCTTAGGGTGTGAAGCGCCCTTCACTTGGATTTCGATTTGTCATTTCTCTTGATGCCGCAGGAAGGTTCCAGACCTCCCAGTGAACTCTGCCCCCTTGAGCCCCAGCCACCCAGACCAGCCTGAATCAGAACACACTGCCCCTGTCTGCTGATCCTGGAAGCAAAGTGCAGTTTTCACTTCTCATTGACCCCTGGTCAGGAAGTTAAGTTTTGGGGGAAAACAAATCCACCCACCCTCTCTTACTGAACTTTTTTTTTTCCCCCTCTTACTGACCTTTAACACCTTCGTATTTTCTACCAGCAGTGGGAGGAATGCCAGTGGGTGTTGGCAGGGGCTGGCCCAGCCCTCAGCTCAGGAGTGTGATGCTTGGGTGAGGCAAATCCTTAGTGCCTCGGTTTCCCCATCCATAAAATGGGGCGGGGCCTCCTATTCATTATTCTTTCATTTAGCAGCCACTTAACCCCCTTTCTACATGCCTGACCTAGGGCCGGAGTACCTCCCTGTCCTGTGGCAGCAACGGTCCTGCTGGCCCCAGCCCCAGCTGGTGATATCAGCCAGTCTCCTTCTGGACACATGGCAGAAAGCTGAATTTGAACCAGCTTAAGCACACGAGGGAATGCATTTTGTTTGTACTCCTGGACAGCCAGGCAGTGGGTGGAGGCTTGGTTTCCCTCCCACTGCTTTCCCTTAGCAGGGCGGTTAGCAGTCCCAGCAGCATCTGGTCAGCTGTCCTCAGCTCAGGACCTGGGGACTCAGCTATGGCCAGGGGACCCTGTGCTTTGATTCCTGGCCTTAGCCACATGCCCGCTTCTGTGCGTGAGGGGTGGGTGTCCAGGTTGTCCAGACACCTGGGCTAGGCACAGGCGGGCTAATTCACAGGCTCTACCTCCCCGAGCCTCCCCTGCCCTTACTGGCTCCGTGTGTGCCCCAGGTGGCCCCACCTGTTGTTCGGACCATGGAACAACAGACCCTCCCTCAAGACCACCCCCCCACCCACCCCCCACCCCCCGCACTCCCACAAACCAGCAACCAAGCAGTTAGTGTCTGGCCCAGCACAGGAGGACGAGCTGGCCAGAGCTGACCCCCACCTCCCCCCACCCCCATAGGACGTTGTAAAGCAAGTGTTGAGTGCTCTGCGGGCCATCGCAGGCAATGATGATGTGAAGGACGCCATTGTCCGAGCTGGCGGGACAGAGTCCATCGTGGCCGCCATGACCCAGCACTTGGCCAGTCCCCAGGTACCTACTTTGGGCAGGGGGCGCACCCAGTGGGGCACAGTGGCTGGAGTCCCAGCTCAGCGTCTGGGTTCACCTGGTGCTCTACCCCATTTCCTCAAGCAGGGCTAGGGTGGGGCCCGCGAGAGGCCTCGTTGAGACCATACCCCGTAAGCGCGTGGTTGAGGCTTTTATCATCTCTGTTATTACTGATCAGGTATATACTCGGGCTGGCCGCGGTCTCTCCAGGGGAAACTGCAGGGCACTCACCTGGGGAATTAACAGTGGTGGCCACGGAGGGCCCTCCGGGTAATGGGCATCTAATTGTCTCCGCTGTCCCCGTGACCCCCCACAGGTATGCGAGCAGAGCTGTGCGGCCCTGTGTGTCCTGGCCCTGCAGAAGCCAGAGAACTGCCGGGTCATCATGGAGGGCGGTGGCGCCCTGGTGGCCCTGCGGGCCATGAAGGCGCACCCTGCAGAGGCTGGAGTGCAGGTGGGCCTGGGGGCAGGAGGGTGGGGCAGACCCAGGCCCTCCCTGTCCCAGTCCTCATCCCCAGCCTAGCCCACTTTTCTCCAATTCTTCTTCCTTCCCAGCTCCCGAAGGTATCTACTTCCCATCCTTGAGAATGCAGCCAGTTCTGCCCGCGGCTGTCTTCCTGTTCCTTTGCTCTTCCAGCATTGATCTTTTTCTCTAACAGTTCCTTCAGAGGGATAGGAAGAGGAGGAGATGGGAGGAGAGCAGGTGGGGATATTCTGGGACTTCGGGAAGATTCCTTGCCATCCGTGGGCTGCTCCTTCATGTTCAACACGTGGGACCCACAGTCCGTACCTTACTGGGGAGTCAGTGAAGCCGAGCTGTAGACGGGGCTGCGTGCGCCCCTGCCTGAAACCCACACGCTTCCTTGTAGTTTCCAGGGCTGTCCCTGCCTCCCTGACTCCCACCTCAAGTGCCCTCCCAGCCCAGGGGCCTCCTTGTTGGTCTTCAGACATACCAGGCTCTGTCCCACTGTGGGTCTTTGCCTCCCTCTTGGGGATGGTGTCTCCTCGGGAACATTGCCCTTGGCTTACCGATCACCTTGCCCACCCCTCACCACCCTGGCTGGGCAGCCTCTCACACCCCACCTACTTTTCTTCTAGTTTCCTAATGGTGGGGTGCTTTGTGGCACCCACACACAGCAGATAAGCAGGGCACAGATGTTGATGAACGTGTGACGATGTAATTGACAGGTGGGCCCTGTGCACAACCCCTTCTTCCCACTGTCTCTCTGCTCTCCTTTCCTGGGGTCCCTGCCCAGGCTCTTGCCAGCCACAGGGAAATCTTTCCCTGAGGCTGAGGGTCCCATACCTGAGGAATCAGCCGCACCTGCCAAGCACTTGACTGCCCTGAGCATCTGTTTCCTCACCTGGGAGATGGGGGATTAGCCCTGCTTCCCAGGGCGGCTGAGAGGATAAAGCAGAGAAATGAATCTAGCCTGATAAGTCACACGGTGTAGGCACCTACTATACGTTGATCCTGGTCACCTTTGTCCTGTTATGTTATGATGAGGGCCCTGAGGTCAGAGTGGACCCTACCCACTGGCACACCGCCACTCACCTTCAGTTCTTCCTCCCAGAAACAGGCCTGCATGCTGATCCGTAACCTGGTGGCCCGCAGCCAGGCCTTCTCACAGCCCATCCTGGACCTGGGGGCTGAAGCACTCATCTTGCAGGCCCGTGCTGCCCACTGTGACTGCGAGGACGTGGCCAAGGCTGCCCTACGGGACCTTGGCTGCCGTGTTGAGCTGCAAGAGCTGTGGACTGGCCAGAAGGGCAACCTAGCACCGTGACCTCAGGCTCAGTCTGGGCCATGGCTCTGGGTGAGTTATGTGACTCAGGAACAGGGAAAAGGTCCATGTCCCATCACTCTACCCCGGATTCCTCACCCATTCAGTGACAGGTGTTTTCTGATAGTCACCAGGTACAGGCTGGGGTGGGAAGGGAGCCATCGTGAAGTGTCTACACAGCAGAGAGCAGCCCCTGGGTCCTGGCCTCCTTTCACCTTGTTCTCCAGGCCAGCTGACCACATTGCTGTTACCCGTCCTGCCCTCCCAACCCCACCCCGTGCCCTTTCCTACCAGAAGGAAGACCCTTAGTATTGCCTGGGGGCAAAGTGCTAACTGAAATGTGGGATCCACGCTGGCCAGTCTCACAGGAGGATGGGGACCCTGCTTCGGTTCCTACAAGTCTGTTCTCTCCCCTGCTCGTCTCTTACTTATAATATGGTTTGTAGGTGCCTTGCTCTGCTGGACAGAGAGCAGGGACCAAGCTCTTCTGCCTCCAGGGGTCCCAGGCCAGCCAGTACTGCCCAGTAATAAAAGACTCTGTTAGTTAACAATGGAGGGATCTCTTCCATAGCGCGATGGAGTATGGGTGTTGCCTCCATGGCTTCAGAGAATGGGAGAGGGGCAGATGTCTGGGGAGGCCATGGAGTCGCTGAGGAAAGCAAAGGGGTTTTGAGAACTTCCTGGGATATATGGTCTGTTGGGGCCATGGTTCATACCTGGGGTCTCGGCCCCAAGGCCGCTGTTTCTGAATATGTCTCACTGAACTCTGTGGCCCTGAGCTAGCGACATATTCTGTCTGAGCCTTGATCTGATCTTCTGTGAAATGGGGAGGGGGAAATAGAGCCCCCTTCCGTGGGACGTGCAGGCAGAGTTGAGCACGTGGGAGGCACCCGACCATCTTAGCTTCACCACCTCAGTCACCCTCAAAGGACCGTCCTGTACTCTTCTGCCCGGATGCTTGAGGTCATTGCTCGCTGGGCGGCTTGGGAAGTCTGCCTTCCTTCTTTGAGCCTCAGTTTCCCCATCTGTAGTATGGACATGAGTGTTACTGCCCCAAATACCCACTGTACCTCCAAAGTGTTCTGGGGGGTCCCTAAGCAGCTGTGCCTGGAAAACCCCAGCGCTCCTCTGCATTTACCCTTGGGGGTCGTGCTGTGGTCACCCGGCTGCTTGTGCATCCCATGTGGCCCAATCGGGTGGTTAAGTTCAAGAGCTCTGGTGGGCTCCAGGCGCGGTACCCGACCTCTCTTGAAACACCCAGTCCACTGTTTGTCATTCATCTCCCCTAGCTCAAGGAGGACCTGAATTTGGTCCTTAATATCAGCTCAAGCCCTTCCTAGAAGGCTTCTGGTTTCCATGGCTGGGCGAGTAGCTGGGGTGGAGGGTGGCATCACCTGGGTCCTAGCTCCCCTTGGTGGCAAACTGTTCCCCACTCCTGGCTGGGAGGGCCCTGCCAGCTCTGGGGGGGCTGACATGAACCTCTAACCCGGTCACCTCACCCTGACTTCCCCCACTGGGAACACACCCAGCATGTAGAAGTTTCTTGCACCTGCTCCAGGCTGCCCTGCCTTGACTTCTGCCACCCATGTGACCTTGGGGCAGTCTGCAGGCCCTGTGAGCCTCATGTATCATCATCTGTCCCATGGGAGGTGGGTGATGCCAGCCCATTTCTGGAGAAGCCTGAGGTGCCGTTCCTGTAATTCCTGCCCAGGCTCTGCTCTCAATCTGCCCAAGGCTCCCCATTGCCCTCTCCGCAAAACCAACTGTCCTCCAGGCCCCGCCCACCTCCCAACCTCATCTTCCCTACGTTCTCTTTTATTTTTATTTATTTTTTTTAAAAAGATTTTATTTATTTATTTGACAGAGAGATCACAAGTAGGCAGAGAGGGGGAAGCAGGCTCCCTGCTGAGCAGAGAGCCTGACATGGGGCTTGATCCCAGGACCCTGAGATCATGACCTGAGCCAAAGGCAGAGGCTCAACCCACTGAGTCACCCAGGTGCCCCCTCCCCCCGCCACGTTCTCTTTTAGTTGTCTTTCTAGCCACATCAGCTTCCCCATTTTCGGGCCTTTGCACATCCTCTCCTTACATGGAGCACCTTTTCCCCAGCCCTCCCCATGGCTGCCTCTTCCCTGGCACCAAGTTCTAGCTCACATGTTGCCTCCATGGAGAGATCACCTGCTGTTGTCCTTCACTGGTGCCCTGGTCCCATCACCTCTTGTGCTGTGTCTCTGATTTCTGAGCCTACCTGAGGTCGCCTTGCTTGTGTGCTTCGTGTTTATCTGTCCCCTACTGTCCAAGAATTGCATGTAAGCAGGCTCCTGTCTCCCTGCTCTGCTCCAGCTTCCTCTGAATGTTTTTTAATATATACCTAAATAATAAGGGGGTGGTTTGGAGGGAAGGCCTCTGCCCCCACAGCTCTAGGGCTCTCCCCCGACGAGCTCCTGGCCAACCTTCCTACAGTTGCAGGCACAGAATTGAGGTTGGCCAAACCTGGCTTCCAGTTCCTGCTCTGCTGCCTCAGGTGAACCTCAGCCTCCTCCCCTACCCTGAAAACAGGGTAAGTGTGTTGCTATACAGGACCACAGCCCCATTAAGGTACACAGCCCCTTTCTAAAGAGTGTTTGCCATCTTCGTTGATGACCTGGAAATCAGAGCTGAGGAGGAAACCCCTGCAAGGGAGGGGCCGGCACATTCAGGCTATGTCTCTACTGCTGTGCACTCTTGGGTGAGTGGCGCAGCCTCTCTGAATCTCTGGGAGGCTGACTGTAACTGCCTTGACACCAGCTGGGCTTGGATGACATCATTGTTGCATTTAGCACGTACCCCTCCACCCAGGGAAGGATCCAGGATCCTGGCTTATGCACACATCTATGAGAAGCAGGGCCTATGCACACCATTTCTCAGATGAAAAATAGACTCCCTGGCCTTTGAGGGGCCACAGTGGGATGAGAACCCAGCTTGGCCTGCCTCCATGCCCCTCCTCTCTTGCCAGCATTGCTAACCTGACCTTGGGCAAATGGCTCTCTGGCCTCCATTGATTAAGCCCTGTCACTCTGCCCAGGCCTGGCTCAGAGCCATCGTGTCAGATGATTCCAGGGATCCCTGAGACCTAGAGGAGACTGGGGGACAGAGAGACAGTGTCCTACCTAGAGCCAGCCAGGCTGACACGGAAGAGCTGGAATCCCAGGCACCCTGGCCAGGCACAGCTGAAGTGCCCACAGTGGGGGTGTCGGTCGCTGGTGCCAAGGGGCATTACTGGCCATTGTTGGAAGGTGGCAGGGAGGTTGACTGGCGCCAGCATGCTGACAAGCAAAAGAAGCCAGAGCCCAGGCAGTGCCTTTGGCACCCTCAGGAGAGGCAGCCTGGTGCTGGGCTGCTGCCTGACCTTTGCCTCAGTTGGCACTGTCCCTGGGAGTACCGTGAGACCTTCCAGGAGCTTGCTGCCTCCCTCCCAGGGCCTGGCAGGTGGATGCTGTGGGTAGGGACTCCTGTAACATGAATATCTCTCCCTCTTTGGGTGGCAAACCCCACCCATAGTTGGTCTATGTCCACATTCCATGAAGTGCTATTTACAGAAAGGGAAACAGGCCCTGAGAACAGTTTATCTATCACCAACACTCAAAAAGCGCTGGCTGTGGACCAGTGAAGTTGTGAGTGTTTTACTTCCATTCATCTCATTAGTGCTGCCTTCAACCCTGGGAGGTAGTTGGAGAAACTGAAGCAGAGAACTTGAGTCACTTGCTGAAGGTCTGGTGGCCAGCAAGTAAAAAACAGCAGCGATTCAAACCCAGCCTCTGGCCTTTTCAGCAAGGAACACTTGTAGTGTGAGGCTTAGTTTTCTCATGGGCAAAGTAGGTGCTCTCCCCTCCCCCTACCATCTGGGAATCACCCAGTAAGGATCTGACACCCATTAGGTCAGCGGATGTCAATGTCCTCTGCTTGTCCAGAGAGCAGAATGGAGATCAGGGCCTGGAAGTTGGCTGGGAAGCAAACCACAGTAGGGAGGTATGGGAGAGAGGCCCAGGTGGGAATATCACGGGAATATCCTGAGTCAGATGGTGGCCTCAGGCTAGTGATATTGACAGTGTGACCCTCAGTGTTTTCCCCATCCTCCTTACCCGCAGCCCTTTGAGATGTTGTGGATTAAGCACTAGGAGGGGAATTGCCCAGCCCTGAAATGTGAACCCTTATTAAGGCCTAGCTTCAGGTTGCTCCCTCCCAGCATTCCCTGGTTCTGAACTTGATCTCCACCAACCCTAGCCAGCACCTAGAGGAAATAAGAGCCAGTATCTGGGAACATTTGTAACCCTTTCTGCCCTCGAGATTAGGAGAGTGCATTTGGTGAGTCAGAGAACTGGGTGGACTTGGGTGGGGGGGGGAGTGCCAGGGACACAGCAAAGCATTGGATGGCAGGTGTCTTCTCCAAACTGCTGGCATCTGTCTTCAAAGAATTCCATGAACTTCACCTCACAGAGAAGCTGAGGCTCATGGGCCAGATAGCCCTGCTGAGGGTCCAATGCTTTCACCAGAAGGTCAAGGCAAGGGCTGGGATATAAGTTCTCCCAAGGGAGCAGCCTAAAAGAGGAAAGATCAAGGTGTAGGAATCACTGTCCTTTAAGGAAACTGATCCACAACCAAGGTTGTGTCTTGGGCCTATGGTGTCTTGCCCAAGGTTATGTCTTGGGCCTATGGCTGGACATGGATTTAGGCCAGTGGCTGGACATGGAATCGGCTCAGATGGCTCAGGGCCCTGGTGGCTCTTCTCTGACACTGCCTTACCCCACTTCCAAAGAGCAGGCTGCTCTAAATTCACCCTTAGATTCAGCCACTTGAAGCGCTGTGGGCAAGGAGCTGGACCTCTCTGCACTCTGTTACCGTAAAATGGCCAGTGGTCGCTTTGATCTCATGAGATAGTGGTTAGTTTTCAGTTGATTCACAAAAGGCTTATCCGGGAGGAGGCCGGATGGGGCTGTCATTGGATCCCGTAAACAAGAAAGCTTGAAATCAGACAAGTACAATACTTGCAGAAAGCCATAAAGCTCATGGGTAGGATTCCACCTATATCCGCGTCTTCACAACAACCCAGAGCTGCAGAGGACGAGCCTGAGTGACCTCAGAGAGTCTGCCTTCTCCTTGTAGTTGGTAGGGAAATAGCGGGGAGTGAAGAAATGTAAAATCATCCAAGGAGTCTTTTCAGCTGCGATGGCCCATGTTCACAGCCAGAGCTGGAGGTCCGGCCTCCCCGCTGCGAGGTGCGAGGGCCAGCCTCTTTGACACAGCCTCAGGGTACCAGGCCCGGGGCATCTGAGGCCACCTACCGCCGCCGCGCTCCCGGCCAGGGCAAACTCTGCACCTTGCGCTCTCCTGCCCTGTCGCTAGGCACACCGCCCACGGCCCCTGCGATCGGCCACAGGGCCTGCCTGTCTTCGGCGTCGCAGCCAATCCTCATCGCCCTCTAGGCTACGCCCTCCGTTCTTCGCGCGCCAGCCGCGCCAGCCACCTTGGAGCCCTGCCCTTGCCCCTCAGGGATTGGTCATTAGGGATGCTCGTCTTCTGCCAGAGCTCCAATCCTCGCCTACCGTCCCGCCCTCACCTCCCAACATCTTGCACCCTGCAGGACCGCCTCTGGGACCGAAAACCTTACCCAATGGCCCGCCTCTACCCATCAGTGACTGGCCTTGGGGGCTGCCCGTCTGTTTCATGACAACCAATCGTTGTCTTTCTCGACGCCTATTGGCCATCGTGCAGCCAATAGGAGCGTGGCGTGAACCCCTCCCGCCGCGCGCGTTTGGGAGGGGTGGTGCGCGAGGCGGAGCCGCGGTGGCCGGAGGCAGCGGTGGCGGCGGCGGCGGTGGTGGTGAAGGCGACGCGTCCCAGCCGGTGAGGGGGAGCAGAGGGCGCGAGATGACGCAGGCGTCCGGGGGCCCGCGCCCCTCGGGCCGAGCCAGGGCGAGGCACGGTCTTGTCGTTGGTCCGGGGGCGGGGGCGGGGGCGGGGGCGGGCGAAACAGGGCGTGACAGCAGCGTCGCAGGGGTAGGGAGAGGTTAAAGCCCCCCCCCCCACACCCCGCGTCTGGTGCTCTTTGGGGGCCCTCCCAGACGGATCTGAACCCTCACGGTCAGTCCGCGCACACCTCACACCATGTCCCTTCTTGTTGACACCCCCCCCCCATACACCTGAGACTGTCCACCTTGCTGACATCCTCCTCACCTCTGGGCCCGTGCCTCCAGGCGCTTGGCACAGTTGGATCTTCACACCCACACGCACTTGAGTTAGTGTCCCCACCGATATTTCCCTCACACACCTGCCACCACCCCCGTCCTCATGGATACCCCCCACATCACCTAAAATCCTTCCTCTTGATGAAACCTCCACACCCAGATCCATGCACCCCCACCTCTGCCACTGGGCCTACACCCCCTCCACTTACACCTGAGCCTGTGGTGCCCAACTCGTGGCACCCCACTCACACCTGGGCCGGTTCATATCCCCTCACTGCTTTTGCTCACGTCCAGGTCTGTGCCCCTCTCTTGCTTCCTTCCTTCAGCCACTTGCGTCAGGGCCTTCAGGTAATCTCCCCCATCCCTCCACCTGCCCTGTGCCTTTCCAGGCCTTCTCCATCACACACCCCAGTCGATGTGCCCACCTGTACTTTCTTACATGTGCACCTGTATTTGTGCCCCTCTCTGTAATCCTTGAACCGCAACCTCCCCCACACCCAGTTCCCCCAACATTTACCCAAGCCTAGCAATCTCAGGATATCACCCTCCCCCACCCAAAAGAAGAGCCCACCCAGATGTTATCTTTTCTTTTATGACAGTCTGTAAAGTGATTTCCAGGCTTAGAATAATCCCTTTGGCCAGACAAACTGAGAATTATCTCCATTTTATCAGCAACAAATATAAAAGAGACTTGAATTGAGGAGGCAGAGCCCATCCCTCCCTGAGCTTTGCTGTCCCTTCTTTGTAGACCTTCCCCATTTTTGCCCATTTGTTGTGCTTTTCTCTGAGGGGTTGGTAGGGGAGGGGACCCCCACCTTCTCCGCAGCTGTTCCTCAGGAGTCATGACTTTGAGTCCGGAAAGACTAAGCTGGAAGGGGCGGCCCCTGATCGTTGCTGTAGCACGTCTCAGTGTCCCGGGCTGGGTGGGGGTGGGGACACTGCAGGAGCAGGACTTAACACCTTGGCTGCCTCCAGCAATGGGTCGCCTGGGAGTTACAGGCTTCAGGCCTCTGACCCCAGCTCTTGCAGACCGAAGCCCCTTGCTGACCCACAAGAACTCCTTGGGCTCTTAAAGCCAATAAACCTAGAGAGTAGGGAAACACTCTTCAGAGTGAGGAGAGCTAATACTATAACCACTCTGAGCCAAACTGTAAAACTGATGAGGTGCTGGGAGTAATGATCTTTCAGGAACTGTGTAAGTTCCCTGGAGTATGATTTGCAAGTGTGTAGCATAGAAGGAGAAAGTAGCTTTGTTGTGGAGAAGTCATAACGTGGTGTGGTTTCCTGTGAAGTCTGTATAGTGCCTCACCCCCTCTGTCTCTCCTGGCAAATATGGTGCCAGAATATGCCAGAGGGTTGTGTCACCTTCACCTTCAGAAACCGAAGCCAAGGGGGTTTTCTGTCCACATTCCAAAAGTGTCATTTAAAAGGTGTGTGTTTATGTATGTGCATGTGTGTGTGTATATATGTAGATGTGTATATACATGTTTATATGTGCGTATACACACGTTTTATATACTACAGATGTACAGATGTTACATATATACATATGCAAATATATAACCTTGGGCAAAGTAATTGATTTATATGGTTAAAAAAAAATACAAAAGGAGATACAGTGAAAACCAGGCGGGTTTGTCTGCACCCGGTACCCTTCTGGAAGCATCCATTGTTAGCTTGCCCTGTTTCCTACCAGAGATAATCTATGGCTTGTATATTCCCCACCTCTTTTAAACCCCTGATAGACTTACCTGAGATTTTTACCAAATGGCTGTGCCAGTTTTATAGCCAGTCCCTTGCCAATGACTGTTGAAGTTGTCACCCATATTTTCTCCTACAAGCTGCGCTGAAATGAATAGATGGACCCAGGCATGAGCAGGTACGCAATGATCGTGTGTGGGCTCCAGCCCAGATGCTTCCGAAACCTCCTGGTCTTCAGGGAGCTTCCTAGGAGAGGCCAGGCCAAAGGGCATGTCCAATGAAATGGTGAATGTTCCTCCAGAGACTTTGTGCTGCCCTCAGTTTTCTCTCGGCTGTAAAACTGGATTGCTTGTTTCCTCTCCCAGCAGCCAGAACAGTTAAATATCAAGTGTCCTGGTTTCTCCAGTCTGATAGGTAAAGCGCAGCCCGAGAGATCCTTTTGAACGCCACTTCTGGGCTTCCTGTCCATCTCTTGGGTGTTCTGGCCCGTACAGTGGTGATTAAACATTATATTTCTATTCCTCTTCCCCAGTTGGACTAAAGTTCAATCCAAGGAATATTTGAGTTCCCTCCTCTATAGAGCTCTGGAGGAAACCTTGAATTTGGCCGGGGGCAGGGTTGGGTGGGGGTGGGGGGGTCGTTACTTGCAAGAGACAGACCTGGGCATTGGCCACAGTCCTGGGAGGGGAGATTTAAGATGTTGGCTGTTACTAAGTTTTTGTTTTTCTCTTTGGATCCAGCAGGAGAACTTGACTGTCAGATGAGATTGAGATAAGTCAGATGTTAAATCTTTTGGGGGAAGTTATCAGCTGTTTCCCGCCCTTGGTGCCAAGTGGAGGGCATCATCAGACTGAGAGCCAGGCCTTTCCCCACCTGTCGTCCTGTTTTTGTTCTTCTGTTTTGGCAATTAGACACTAGAGGAATGCTGAGATGATCAGAACTATTAGCTTGATTGGGTTTTGCCAACCAGCTCTTTTAAAAATGCGTTATATTTTCTATTTGGAGTGCGAAATATTTCTTAATAGCAAGTCCGTAATGTGCGTGTGAAAAGAGAGTGTAAAGGATAACAAAACTGACACTCAGCTGAAGAGGTAGAACATGGCCCCCGGCGGCCCCTCCCCAGTCACTGCGCTATTTTAAAATATGCTTGTCAACGTTTGTTTTCTTCCCTGAGTACCTTTTGCTGTAGCTGAGTGCTTGGATTCTCGGGTCTCAACAAAGGTCAGCAGAAGCCAGGTTTTCTGTCAGAGCTGTGTCAATAGGGCGGCCTGAGAGATCCAGGCAGGGGAGGAATGACCTCAGGGCCGTGGACAGGGCACCAGCCGGTGCCAGGAGCATTGGCCTTAGACTCCTGTCATGTCAGCGTCCTGGGGCTGTTGTAACAGATTACCACAAACTGGGTGGCTTCAGACAAGAGGGAGTCATTCCACCATGGTTGTGGAGGTCAGAAGGCCAAAATCAAGGTGTTGCCATGTGCTAGAGATGGATGGTTGTCTCCCTGAAATTTGTGTTGAAAGCTGATCAAACGTGTTGGCTTTAGGAGGTGGGGCCTTGAGGAGGTGATTAGGTCATGAGGGTGGAGCCCTGCTGAATGGGATCAGAGCCCTTTCAAGTGGGCCCTTGCCCCTTCTGCTTGGTGAGGCACATTGAGAAGCCATCTGTGGACCAGGGAGAGGGCTCTCACCAGACACGCAGTCTGCTGGCGCGTTGATCATGGACTTCCCAGCCTCCAGAACTGTGAGACATATTGTCTGAAAGCCACCCAGGCTATGGTCTTCTGTCACCGGCCCCAACAGACTAAGACTGCAGGGTCGCTTCCTCCCAGGGGACCTGAGGGAGAATGTCACCAGGCCCCTCTCCTGGCTTGGTGGCTGTTGGCAATCCTCAGGGCTTTGGCTTACAGCCATGTCAACCCAGTCTCTGCCCCCATCTTCACACACTGCGCTTCCCTTTGTGTTTTCCTTCTTACAAGGACACCCATCGTGGGATTTAGGGCCCGCCATAAATTCAGTATTATCTCATCTCAATATCCTTAACTCATTTCACCTGCAGAGACCCTATTTCCAAATATGGTGACTTTCTGAGATTCTGGATGGCCATGAACTTGGGGGGGCACCATTTAACCCCTCCAGCTGCAAAGCCAGAATTTCTGCCAGGTTGTTATTCAAAGAAGTGCTTGTCTAGCTGCCTCTGCTGTTTCAGGCAAAACGGGGCTGGGCAGTTGAAGTGGGCAGCCCCTCACTCAACCTGCCTTCTTGCTGGAAGGTGGAGGCATCTGCCCAGAGCTACCAAGGTGACAAGTGAACATGTTGCATGTATGTTTTGCTCTTTGCCTGCCCTCAGCGTGTGCTTACTGGACTGTGAGCTTGGTCCTAGATCATCCCAGTCTATAGAAGAGACATCAAGGGGAGAATATAACAGGAGCCAAGATGGACGCGGGTCAGCTCAAATCCAGACCCCTGTCCCTTAGGCAAGTCACCGGTGGCACTCATGCTTTCTGCTGCTTAAAGACATGGGCGTTTTTAAGACGGCTGAAACACCACCACGGTGCCCAGAGCCTGAGCTCCAGGAATGGGATGAACTTGAAGCCTGACCATACCATTGTTCTACAGTCTGTAAATACCTGTGAGACGGGGACAGATGCAGAGGAGGCAGAAACACTGGGGCTCGGAAGGGTGGGGGACAGAGATGTGGATCTGTTTTCACCAAGTGACTGGGGCTCTGTAATTGATGAGTTCTAGCAGAGGATTGGGATGCTAACTCAGGGAGCGGAAGGTTCTCAGAGATCTGAAGACCAGCAAGGAGTTAGCTAGATGGCAAAGCATTGCAAGCAAAGGGAACAAGAGAGCCTGGGTATTTGGGGACACAAGGCAAAGAATGTGAGAGGAGATTGAGGGACCTGGTCCATGGAGCCCATAACAGGCACAGGAGGGGACTCACCTCGAGGCCACTGCCAACAAGGCACGGTCACCATACCTGAGCTCAGAGCCCTTAGCAGCCCATGCTTCCCCAGCACAGGGGACCAGGACCGGGGAAGGAGGCGACACCTTGTGACCAATTGCAAGCCTGCTTTGATGAAATGTGCCCATGAAGTGCTCCTGAAGATGTCATCACTGTTATTCCATCTCTAGGTCATGTGCCTTTGCCATGGGATGAGTGGAAAAAGAGAACATACATGTTTCCATTCAGTGTTAATTAGCCATACTGACCCAAGTCCCATCCAGTCTGCAGTATGTGTCCTTGCCCTAAAGGGCAGGTTCCCAGGCCTCACTAAGCAGACCCCAAATTAAGCCTGAGGAGGAGCTCAGGAATCCCGCACGAGTGTCCTGGAGATTCTGGGACAGGTGTTCCTAGAACTCCCTGGAGTAGCAGCCCAGAGCTGGAGGAAGATCCTGTAGCTGAAGGAGGGGAGGGACGAGGCTGGCGGGCCTGGCTTCCAGCAGACTGGACAGGCAGACAGGACCCATTACTGGTCAGGCCTTAGGCTTGTCTAGCCTTGGGCTGGCAAGGGGGCATGTAGGAGCCAGGCCTTGAAGAAAGGATAGGTTTGGGGACTGTGAGCAGCCCCTTTGGCTTGGAGCTCATGGGTCAAAGTCAAGTGTCAGCTAGCCTTGAATGTCAGAGTGGGAGACGGCACCGCCCGTTGTGCCAGACAGGGGTGCTGGCATTGGCAGAGCGCTTGGCTGGAACACGTGCTTCCTAAACCATTGTCATGTGGCGGGCAGCAGGGCCCCGACAGCCAGCTTCTGTTTAATGCTTTGGGGAGATGAACCTGGAGAAAGCGGGGGGGGAGGGGGCGATGCTGGACACCAGGGACTGATGCTTAGCTCTTTCAGAGGCCCTGGCATGGGGGATGTAGGCTGAATGGTGAGATCTAGGAACTGGGGAGGCCCGCTCAGTAGGACCGGGTGGTGTGTGATGGGCTCCATCCCAGCTCTGTCTGACTCCTTAGTATAAGGCGGAATAATACTTACCCACACCCGTGACCCAGCTGACCAGCGCTACCCCAGGAATAGAGTAACGGATGGAAACGGAGGCCTGGGGAGGTTTAGTAACATGCCCAAGGTCACACGCCAGACCCCATCTTCCCACAACACCAGCATGGTGTGGCTGGGAGCCTATATGGTCCTACTTGGGGAAGGACGTGGACAGGATAGAAGAGGTGAATTTCTGCTGCCCTGTGAAGGGTGCCCGAGGGGCCGGATGACAGATAGCAGAAGCCCCTGTTGGCAGGTATGTGCCTCTGACTGCTTGCTAAGCAAGGACCCTGAACACAGCCCAGGCCATTGCCTCCCACAGACCCCCAGCCCAGCCGGGGAAGCCAGTGGAAAGCGGCCCCACTTTCCCTCGTGCCACAGGGAACCACAGAGTGCTCAGTATAGGGCAGAGTAACTAAGTTCCGGGAAGGGAGGCCAGGACATTTAGGAAGGGCTTTGCAGGCTGCGGAGGAGTTTGCCAGGCATAGGGTGGGGAGAGTACAGCCAAAGCAAAACTTGGTATGTCCAGAAAATTAGTGACTTCAACCAGCAAATAATTGAGTAGATAACAAGCACTGTGCTAGGCTCCCTGTGGCGAAAACACAAGACTTTTTTGGGGATGAGGGCTTTCCACAGGTGTACCCTCTTATGAGAGGAGCATGAGTAGCGTTGAGTACCTTGGTTTGTCGTAGGTCATTCAAGTGCAGTTGGTAACAGGTGTTAGCAGCCCTGTGTTGAAAGGACCCAGGACAGTGATTGACAGTGGGATGTTCTGTGTCTCGCAGAGGCCAGTTTGTCTGGAAGACCCGGGTAGAAGGGAATGCAGCAGGGAGAGACGGGCAACAGCTGGTCAGGGCTGGGTTACCAGGGAACAGCCATTATGTAAAACGCTACTGCTCTCTTAACGGCAGAAGTTAATGCCCATTAACTGGAAAAGAAAACAGCCTTTATCAACAGCCAGAGAGGATGTTAATTGGCTTCCGTTTACTGAAAGATTACAGGATCCATTCCATGAGGCTTGTAAACTCCATCAACTGCGAAGCTGCCCCCCTGTTTGCGCAAACATTTTCTTTGTCACCTGGAGTGGCGCACCACGCACTCACCAACAGGAATGGTGGCCCTGGCCAGGGAGCTGAGGGAGTCAGGCACACATGTGTGTTCGTGCTCGTGTATCAGGATGGAGGCACACGTGGAGCTGCTGCGGAGGGGAGGGGGCGCTCACAGACTGGGCTGTTTAAGATCCCAGAGCCCTGGTTCCCGTTTCCTAGACCATGCCATTCAGTATGTTAGCTTGTGGAATTGCACCCCCCACCCCCGTCCTGCTTTGCTGTGCTTTTTGTTGGGTGGTAAGATTGCCTGAACAGAAATATGATGTGAAAAAATGAATTTTTGTTCACTGGGGTTGGTCTGTGACTGCTGCCTGCCTGTGGCATGTGGGGTGGAGGTGGCCCCATTGCACTTGACCACTGGTTTTTAATCCCGCTGCTGGGGAAGACTCTGGCACCTGAACCCAGTTCATGGGTACCCCATGTGTTCCAGAGAACACACGGGGGCCGGGCCCACTGGGGCCGTTGTCCACGGTTGGACACGCAGCACAGGGCTGGGAGAGTGTA
The DNA here is from genome assembly GCA_004024625.1 of Mellivora capensis. Lineage (NCBI taxonomy): Eukaryota > Metazoa > Chordata > Mammalia > Carnivora > Mustelidae > Mellivora > Mellivora capensis. The sequence goes on from PISX010000992.1 coordinate 130,610, forward strand.
TGGGAAACACACAGGTCAAGGCTCTGGGAGGTGCTGGGGACAGAAACCCATCTCAAGCTGGCTGAACTGGAAGGGGAACTTTGTGGGTTCTGGCACCTTCCATGTTCTTTGATAGTTCCCAGGTTCTTCTGACACCACCGGGCCCCAGGACAGCCCAGCTCGGCAGACATCCATCCCTTCCCTCCCTGAGCTTGGCTCTGTGTCAGCTGCCTTCAGGGCCTGCCTGCTTTCCCTCCCGAGAAAAAGGGGACTTCTGACCCAGCGGCTCCCTCAACACTCCCGGTCTTTGGGTCTGGTGCTCCAAACTGAGGGTCACCTGGGTCACCCTGGAGTCAAGGGAAGGGCCAGCCCTCTCTTCTCCAAGGTGACAGAGGCAAAGTGGGTGGCTGCCCGCTGTGCTGTCTCCAAAAGGGGCCAGATAACCCCCTGCACATGTGGCCTGCCTTCCAGGAGCGTAGACATCTCTGGGCTTTTGGTCATTGCCAAAATCATCAGCAGGTGTTCTTCGCATGTGAGGGGAAGGTGAGCAAGAGTGAGCAGTGCGTGTCATCCCTCTGGTGCCATTAGCGTCCCCTGGGAGTTGAGAACACAGTACTTGGGTTCACAGTCAGTTGGCCTGGGACAGGCTGTGCGGCTTGGGGGTTTTTCTTTTTTAATGTTTACACTTGTTTTAAGTTTCGTACAGTAAAGTGAGTAACTCCTGTATACAGCTCAAGGCATTTTCCATATGTGTTCACATGTGGAACCGGATCGAGGTGCAGAGCGTTTCAAGCCCCCAGCTGACCCTTCCCTGTCCCACCTCCCACAGCCAACCCCAGTCGGATCGTTATCACCACTGATGCTTCATTGTCTGTGTTGGATCTTTCCGAATCGTGACTTGGCACACATAACCTAAAACGTGCAGTCATCGGCTTTGCTTTTGTGCAGTTCGTCGGCAGCGTGTTCTCCTTGGTGTGCACCCATCACCGCCATCCCTCTCCAGAGCTTTTCCGTCTTCCCAGACTGAAACTCGGTGCCCATTAAACCCTGACTCCCTGCTCCCCTCCCTCAGCCCTGGCACCCACTGTCCTGGTTTCTGTCTCTCTGAATGGGAGGACTCTAGAGACCTGTAAGTGGAATTAAATGTTTGTCCTTCTGTGACTCATTTCACTTCGCACGATGTCCTCAAGGTTCATCCGCAGTGTGGCTCGTGTCAGAAGGCCCTTCCTCTTTACAGCTCAGTGACATGTCACTGTGTGTGACTGTGTTTGGATTGTACTTAGACTCAGCGCTCAGTCTTTCGCTCTGGCTTCTCGTTCTCCACTGTTAGGTCTGGGGTTTGTCCCTGTCGTTGTGTGTGACAGCAGCTCGTCCTTCTCTGTCGTGTGGCACTGGAGGCGTGTGACTGTGTTCACAGAAGGTGTTCGACATCCCCGTGAGACAGGCTGTACTAGCGTGCCGGCGTTCCGAGTCCCCAGATGCAGTCTCAGGGTCGCCAGCCCTGAGGAGAGGCGCTGGGGGAGGCATGTGGCAGTCATCCTGGCTGCAGTCCAGAGGTGGAAGCAGGGGTGTTGCGGGGCGGGGGTGTTTGGCGTTCTCCCACGAGCAGAGCCTTCCATGGCCTGCGTGCACTCAGCCTGAGCTGCCTCCAGCCTTGGGGAGTCCCCTTTCTCACTGCTCTGGCCACGCCGGGGAGCTCCTTCCACCACTCCCACCCTGCACATTGCTCAGGAAGCCTTCCCAGACCCCAGGACAGACCCTGCTCTGCATCTCTCTTGCCACAGAGCCCCACTCAGCAGCACCCCTGTGGGCCATCTGCCCACACTCCCCATGCCATCCCCCTGCCCACTGTGGTGCCGCCTCCCCAGGGTGTGCACTCTGCAGGCACATGGTTCATTGGATTCCACCCCAGAGGGGTGTCAATATTGGACAAGAGCATGCCGGTCTTCAAGTCTCTCCTTTCTAGGACCATCTCCCCGAGTGTCAGGACAGGAGGATTCTAGAAATTTCAGCCCCCAGTCACAGGCTCCCAGCCTGGCCAAGCCCTGGCCTGCCCAGCAGCACCATTCCAAGTTGTCCGGGCTCCTCTTACTGGGAGCAGAGGAGTGAATTCCCTTCGGTGCCCCCTGCCCAGCCACTGGGTAACCCAGAGTGCCCTGCGGAAGGCTGGTGGGGGGAGGTGTCCCACAAGCCGGAGGAGCACGGTGAGCGAGTGGGGTAGAGGGATGACATGGGAGCAATGAGGACCAGGGTGATGAGCAGCACAGCTGGGTGGGCCTCAGGCAGGAACTTGCCCTGGCCCCTACACCGCCCAGCCTCACCTTTGCTGAATCAGGCTCGGGGCCTGCAGGCACAGATTCACACCTGTCTTCCAGCATCCTGGTCCAGCTCCTGCAGCTGCTGGGATCCTCTGGACTACCACTTGTAATCTGCACGGTGTCAGTCCTCCCACTGCCCTCCTGCCCCCCACCCCCACCCCAAACCTGCCCCGCCACCTCCAGTGGGCAGAAGACATCTGGGCCTGGGGCCAGCGTTGGAACAGCAGATCAGTAACAGAGCCTAAGTAGCCATCCACAAGGTCATTGTGATCTGAAAAAATTACTGAGGAAGTCGGTCAGTTGGGGAGAAGAGAGCACAGTCTGGTGTAAGAACTCCTACTCACAGATGTTGATTCTCCCTCTCCAGGAGGGGAGCTTAACTCCCCCCACTCCCCATGAGGCGCTGGTTCCAAAGAGAAGAGTCTGGAACAGGGTCACTCAGCAGGGGGACAGACGGCTGCAGACCGCACCTTGACCAAGAGGTCCAAGTCGGCCTCACCGGGATTAAGTCTGTGCTCTCAGGTATAATGTCATGAGGGGGGCTCAGCTCTCCTCACCGCCGAGGTCCTCCCAAGACCACACAACCGCAGGCTAATGGTGAGAAGACACCTCAGACAGATGGGCTCGGGGAGTGAGGGAGTGGGATTCTGGGGCAGAAGAGGGCAGCTGGGGGACCAACTGGCCGGACAGAACGAAGCCCGGAGTTGTGTGGACAGTTGTGTTGGATCAGGAGTTGTAATAGTCTCACCGACCAGGCCAGCCCAGGCCCCCTTCACGACCAGCACCTCGGGCCAGGCTCCCTCTTTGTGGTCGCCCTTCTTGACTCTTCAGGCCGTGGCACCGGAGGGTCTCAAGAGGCCCCTGCTTCTTCTGTTTTATCAGATACTGCCATGGGTAACTGTCCGCTGCCCCTTATTGTCCTCCACTGCCAGGGAACCAGAGCCTCGGAATCCCTGGGCAGTGTTTCACGTGAGGCCCCACGTCCGGAAGGTAGGGCAGCCGGGGTTCCTCCTAGTCAGACCTTCGGTCCATGTTTTCAGGTGTCCGTGTTTCAGAATGTGTTTCAAACACCCAGCCTGCCGTGTGCCTCATGCACTTAGGTTGTGTCCGGGATATTAGGTTTTTCGAATCATGCAAGGCCCAGGGTATCAACTCCCAGACATGATTTCTGCGGGCTTCTTCTAGGCTTGTGGGAGCCAGCAGACCAGGGCTACCTTCCAAGTTCAAGACTGGAAGTTCTCAGGCCTTGGTCCCTCAGGGACCTCTTCCCATTCCTTCCTTCTGCCAGGTGCCAGCCCACAGCAGGATCTGCTTACCCAGTGCCCCACCTTGTCTATCCCTGCGGGTGGCCTCGCCAGCCCTTGTCTGCCTCTTCCAGACTCCTGTCCCAGGGACAGAGCCTTGGGCCCCTTGGCTTGCAGCCCAAGAACCCATGCTGTCCCTTTAGGTGCACGATGCTTCTGTGAACAGGTTGTCCGAGGTCTGGGTACAAGTTGTCCTCAGGGGATGCTTGAGGGAAGCTGGACCTTCACCCCGCTTTCCCTACCCTGCTGTTCCATCAGGTTAAGCAAAGTCTTAAGGGGCACATGGTTCTCTAGGAGAAACATTCAGGTCCTGGGGCTGTCCAGGGGTAAGGGCTCCAAGGAGAAGGATATGGCCATGACTTTGGAATCCGGCGTCAGGTTTGGATTTCCCTATGCCCTTGGTCTGACCCAGGTTTTTCCGTGTCTCATCAGCAAGGTGGAGAGAGAAACCAGTGACCATGACACCCCTAATTGATGGTGGCAGCGGTTACCATCATAGTTGTCTCCAGCAGGGGACTCGTGCTGCCTTAGTTTCCCCATTGGTAAAGCAGCACCCCGATTGGTGGCGAAGGCTGGTCAGATTAAAGAGCATTAAAGAGCATGGGAGCAGAGGGAGTTCCTAAAACTGCCGTCGTGTCATCATGTGTAGCTTCTGCCTACACCCTGTTCTCAGCCCATGTGCAGAGCCACAGATGGGCCCTGGGTGAAGGCCTCAGCCTGAGGCCCCGCAGTTGTGACCTCCAGCACCCCGCTCCCAAGAGAGACCAGGGTCAGGCTCTTCCCGCCAAGAAGGGTGCCGGTCTTCCCACAAACTGGGAGCCCCAGTCCCTTGCACGGGGCTCCCATGGCTGCCAGCACCCTTCCCCAGCCCAACACACTCCCAGCCCCTGGCTTGGAGGCCCCAAGTGGACAAGGCGGAGCCAGATCAGCCCCCCCAGCCCCTTAACAGCCACAGACATCTGAAGTGTGTTTCTCTGACAACCTCTGGCACATCCAGAAGCTTGTGGTTTTCATAGGGCATTTTTTTCTTTAGCCTTTATTTTAGGGTGACAGAAAAGTAGCAGAAATGCTAAGAGTTCCAGTAGACACTCCCCCCAGCCACCCCCAGTGTTGGTTAGCACCGTACCGGGCACAGTCAGGGGGCAGAAAAGAGGCAGCAACGCCACGTGGGAGCTCCCCTCCAGCCCGGCCACGGGCCTCCCCAGTGCTCCCCCTAACGGGCTCCTTCCGGTCCAGGCCCCCCTGTCGTACTATCTGCCTCCTCTCCCCGACCCGTGACAGTTCCTCGGTGCCTCCCTCATCGTCCACAAACTTTGGACTTGGGCTGAGAACTGCTCAGTGGGGTGTCGCCGAGCGTCCCCTCGGTGTGGTCTGTCCGCTGCTTCCTCATGATCCTTTGGGAGGAATCCCGCTGACGCCATGGGGCGTCCTTCCTGGGGCACCACATGGGGGAGGCGAGCTGTCTGTCGGCCCTGTCACCGGTGGTGTTGACCTTGATCACTTGGTCAAGATGGGGTCTGCTCATTAGTGACAGACAGGCTGGGTGGCCTTCTCCCATGGGGATGTGAGTCACGCATTCCTCTGTCCCCTCCCTCTGCGTAGCTTCCCTTCCAGGCCTTCACTGGCGCTTACCTACTTACCTTAGTGGCCTCGAGTCCTCATGCTCATGTATTGGGGAGCACACATTCCAAGGCGTTTGCCAGATCCCCCCCTCCCACCCGGCAGAGAAGTGCCCCCCCCAGCCTCCTTCCATGCCCACACCCCTATCTCATGCCCGTTGCGTTCCCGGCTCAGTGCTTGTAAACTGCCTTCATGTGGAGTTCCGTGAGCACAGTCGGGTGCCTGTCTGGTTTTTTTGGTTTTTATCATATTTTAAAGTTTTTTCCTGGTGACCTGGCTGTTTCTTTGCCCTTTTTTTGGTCTTGGGTTGTTTTTTTTTTTTGTTTTTGGGGGTTTTTTTTTTTGTTTTTTACTGACTTGAAAGAGCAAAGAACTCTTTATTTCTTAGAGAAATTAGCCTTTGGCCCAAGGGACAAACTCTTGAGATCTTTCCCCTCTCGCTCCCCCAGGGCAAGGATCTCCTTTCTACCCTGTGAGCCTTGGAGAGCTGCCAGGAGGTGCTGAACCCTAGGGAGCAGTTGGCAGTCTCAGACTGGCCGCTCTACAGGGGCGGGGGGCTGGGACGCCCCCCCCTTCCCTAAAAAGGGCCCTCAGTCTTAGTGTCCTCTGGCGGCCGGAACAAGTCGCTACGTACTGGAGGCACGAGACAACACAATTTCATTCTCATCATTCTGGAGGTTCAAAGTTCAAAACAGGTGCGTGTCAGCAGGGTGGGACGCACAGTCTCTGAAGGCCCCAGCGCAGGATCTTGTCTCTCCCAGTTCTGGGGACTCCCGGGGGTGCCCGGCTTATGGCCACATCACCCCAGTTTCTGCCCCCAGTCGCATGGCCTTCCCATCTGTGTCTCCCCTTCTGTCTTACCAGATCACGCAGGTGAGGAGATGATCCGGGATGATCTCCCTTTGCGATCCCTTCCTTAATTACATCTGCAGAGACCTTTTTTTTTTTTTATTAAAGATTTTATTTATTTGACAGACAGAAATCACAAGTAGGCAGAGAGGCAGGCAGAGAGAGAGGAGGAAGCAGGCTCCCCGCCTAGCAGAGAGCCCGATGCAGGGCTCGATCCCAGGACCCTGGGATCATGACCTGAGCTGAAGGCAGAGGCTTTAACCCACTGAGCCACCCAGGCGCCCCATGCAGAGACCTTTTACCCAATCCCTTTGGAATCCAGTCACGAGTGGCGGGTGGAGATGTCTCTGGGGGAGCTCCCGTGACTTGCTTCCGGCGCGCTGTCACCTGCAGTGACACAGTCTCGTAGGTCAGCACGACTCTGTGTGGGGACGCTGTTTCTGTCCACAGCCACCACACCAAGGCCCCTTCAGGAGTGGTCTGCATTGAGTTTCCGCAGCAGGTCCCCGAGCCAGGCGGCTGAGGGAAGAAGGGTCCGGCGGGCTCGACAGGCAGCCCGAGGAGCCACCCCCCCACCCCCCCCACCCCACCCTGCCAGCTTCTAACCGGCTATTGTTGCCTGGGTGGCTTGGGGAGGGAGTTGGAGGGCGGGTGAGTGAGGCCACAGAGCAGGGCCACTTGAGGCTGGGACCAAAGGGCTAGATCCTTTCTCAGGAAGGCACTTTGACAGAATGTGTCCACAGTAACGTGCCCACGTCCCTGACACAGTGCTGAGAAAGGCTACACTGTCCATCCGCATGCCCAGATGTGGGCACCGTCCCCTGGGGTCCATAGCCTCAGTCCACAGCTGTCCGCACCGCGGGTCGGGGTGATGCGGTCTCCGTGCCCCCCACAAGCGGAGACCCCAGAAGCTGGCTTGAGACGTTCCCTAGGGCCTAGTGTCTCCCTGTGGGGTTGTGAACAGTTTGGGATTTATATAAGAATTGGCAAAGATACCAGCTCCCCAACTCCCCACACACCTAACTTCCCCCTACTAATGACATCTTACTTTCCTTTGGCACATCTGTCACAACTAATGAGCAGATACTGACAGGTGACTATTAATTAAAGGCTCTGGTTCATTCAGATTGCCTCGGTTTTCCCTGACGTCCTTTTCTTGTCCCCAAATCCCACCTGACATCTAGTCGTCATGTTTCCTTGGGCTCTTCTGGGCTGAGACAGTTTCTCAGACTTTCTTGTTTTCAATGACCTTGACCGCTTTGAGGAGAACTGGTCAGGTATTTTGTAGGATGCTCCCCAGCTGGGATTTGTTTCGTGTTTTTTTCCTGGCTCACCTGGGGTGATGGGTTCAATGAGGACCACACAGTTGAAGTGTCCTCCTCGTCACACTGTATCCGTGGCACATGCCGTCAGCCTGACTTTTGGTGGCTTTTGACCTTGATCACCTGGCCGAGGTGGCCTCTGTCTGATGTCTCTGCTGTAAAGTTACTCTCTTCCCCCTGTGGGTGCTGCACGCCTTGGAAGGAGGTCACCACATGCAGCCCACACCCAAGGGGTGGGAAGTCACACACATCCCCTTCCTCCAGAGCAGAGCAGCTACACAAATTATTTGGGATTCTTTTGCTTGGGAGATTGTTTCTTCCTATGTATTTATGTATTCAATCATCCTTTTCTTTCTTTCTTTCTTTTTAAAGATTTTATTTTTAAGTAATCTCCACACCCAACATGGAGCTCGAACCCACAACCCTGACCTCAAGAGTCACATGCTCTACCACTAAGCCAGCCAGGTGCCCCTAATCATTTACTTCTAACTGTGGGCTTGGGGTTATTTATTTTATCCCTCGGGCCGTAATCCAGTACTTGTTGCTCAGGGTGTTCTAGCTTTGGCCACCGGCCGCTCTTTCCTTCCCCTCCCTCTCCCGTTGTCACACCCGCATGGGTTTGGTTCCTCCCTGGCAGCTCAGGGTGCTCGGGCTCATTCCTGCCCTGTCTTCCAAGCAGCCATTCCTCCTGGAGCCAGGGCCCATTTTAGGTAGGAATCAGCAGCAGAGGACAAGTGGAGGGGAATCCTATTTGTGCTTTCTAGGACCTTCTCCCCACCCACCCCCGACCCTGGTATTGATGTAGGGTCCCTGGGAGGACCTGGAAGGCAGGAGAGGCCTTTGCAGCCCACTATCAGGATGTCTGTGTCATTTGCAGCATTTTACAGGAAAGCGCCTTGATTTTTTGGATAATCTTAAAGCACAGGACCCGAGATCTCAGGAACACCAGTGCAAGGTTGGCATCTTGGTGACACCTGTCCTTCATCCGTTTTTCGGTCTCTTCCTCTCACTGTGGTTTGCTGAGCTTTGCAGGTACTTCCTCCTCGAGGTTAAATGGAGGTTTCCAGGGATGAATCCTCAAGTATGAGGACCCTTTACTATAAGCTTGGCCAGAAAGATCAGGCAAACTTGCGGTAGGAAAAAGTAATTTCCTAAGTGTTTCTGTGGAGAGATACTCAGGTCCAAGCTGACGAAAGCCCAGTGGGTGCTCAGGTCTAGGCAGGTGGGACCACCTCTTCCTCCTGCTGTGTGACCTTGCCAGGGTGGCTTCACGTCTCTGAGCCCATCTGCCAGGGTGGTACGAGGTTAAAAAAAAAAAAAGCTCAGAGGCTTATGATGATCAGATCAGAGAGCTGATGAGGAGGGCGCTTGTCAACGATTAAGCGATCTGCTCCAGGGACCAGGGTTAGGTGGCAGGATTGCAGGTGCTGCCCACATCCTTCCCCCGCAGGGGATGGAAGCCAGGCTGGGACGAGCACTGTGCTGGAGCAGTTCTGGCTTCAGGTGACTCAGAGTTGAGTCACAGGCCTAAGGCAGGCCAGGTTGGCCTTCCTCTCACCAGGTCTCACCCTGCCCCTTCTGTCCTAGGACCAAGTCTTCCGCCACCCAGAGCTGGCTTGGAATGGGTAATGGTGTGAAGGAGAGTACGGCGCGTGTGCGTGAGGATGCCGAGGCCATCCTGCCCTCACCCGTCAATTCCAAGGCAAGTACCCTGCCTCCCTGATGGGCGTGTTCTTGAGGTCCCTCCTCTGTGTTCCTGCACGCCCTGGCAAATCGCACCCCCCCAAACATGCGCGCACGCGCACTCTGAGCCGAGCTGCGGTGTTGGGAGGCCGTGGGCGGAGTGGGGCGCAGGTTGGCCACCTTCTGTTCCATTTCAAGTCCCCTTTGTGATGTGGATCCAATCTGTCCAGCCACTTGGCATGACGCCAGAACCTCGCCCAGATTTTGGCTAGGACGTCAGAAGGTGTCCTTGAACTCCTCTCCTTGCTGGGATTTGCGACGAGGAGCATGAGAGGATGAGTCACGGGCAGGGCCCGCTGCGGGGGCAGACGCTCGCACGCAGGGTGTGCTCTCAGCTCCAAGTCTCTTCTCTGAGGTTCATCTGTGAGTCCACCCTTCACTTGAAGAAAAGGGATATTCCCTTTGAAAGAAGTGGGAGTGGCCCTGTCCTTGTTCACCGAAGAGGCCAGTAGGGGTTCTTGTGGCTGCACCGGGAGCCCAGGCTGACCCAGCCCCACGCAAAAAGCCCCGGCTCTGGCGCCCACGGGCTATTCTCAAAGTCCATGGGATCCACAGCCGCAGCGGTGTCATCCTCCGCCCCACCCCCAGCTTTCCCCAGATTCTAGATTGTCCTGGGAAGCACCGGGTGGGCAGGAGGACTGGATTGTAGGGTCAGCGTGTGGGGCTGGTGTTGCCATGCTGGGCATGGTGTGGGGGACCAAGGCCAAACCCCAGAGCAGGCACATCTGTTCCTCCCGGTGTAGCAAAGTCCCCAGCCCCTGGCGGGCCGGCTGAATCCCACCAAGCGGATGTGCCCGGCCATAGGCCCGGCGTCCATCATGCACCAGGACACTGCCGGGGCTGGTTTTGCTCTGCGCTGTGGTCAGTCTGGTTCTCGTGGCCAGCCTGATGGGGGGAGCTTACTCTGTCAAGTCTCACGTCTTTGGTGAAGGAGCCGTGGGGCGTTCACAGCCCACATGGCTCCTATCTGGGGCTTGCCTGCTTTCTCTCTGCTGGGCTGTCTGGCTCATTCTTCATTTCCGGGTTCAAGACTTGCCATTCACGACGGGCGAGTACGGAGCCTGGCCATTCCGTGATGCCTGGGCTGAGCTCTTCAAAGAATCAACTGGCTCTGGTCACTTAAGAATGTTGGCCAAAGGTGGTGGTGGTCCCCTCTGCTGAGCATAGGGGTTGGGCTCGCGGCACATCCCCAGAGCACTGGATCCTGAGTGAGGGTTTAAGGATACGCGTGCCAGGCACATAACCATGAGCACCACAGGCGGCCCAGGCAGCTGCCTGGTGAAGGCCACGGAAAGGGCACCTCGGCTCTGCCTCTAGTAGCAGCAGGGCACACGGACCGACCATGGATAGGCCCTCAGCTCACAGCGGCTCACAACGTGAACGGTCTCACCTTGACTCCTAGAGGAGATTGGGGGCCGGCTGAGCCTCAGAGCTGGTGCAAGGAATACCACCGAATCTTCTGGTGCCTGACATCCACAATTCACAAAGTGGGTATAGATAGCCAGACCTCCAGAACCTTGCTGTGTGATCCAGAAAAGGCAGGGGTCCCCCAGTGACAGGCTTCTATCAGCAAGGAGGAGATGGAACCCCACAGTGAAGCACCACCTCAGAGACTTAGAAGGGAAAACAGAGCCACGGGAAATTGCTTCTTTAGGGAGGGGAGGTCCTGGGGACATTAAGAGAAAGGAGCTGAAGCCCTCCAGGGACAGGGCCGGGTCGCAGGGTGTCACAGCCCTGGGGAGCACCCAAACCTGGCCAGCAGACAGCACGTAGGTGTGTCAGAGGTGAGGAAAGCGGGATCAGAGAGGCATTGGTCACTATAGGCAATCAGAACAGAGCCCAGGTTCAGGCCAGGTGTGTAGACAGACTTGGAGCCTAGCCCTTTACCCTGATCCACCCACTGAGCCAAGCAAACCTGGGGAGTGGCCCTGGACCCCATCATGCCCACTCAGACCCAGGCTGCCGGTTATACCCCCCACATGCCCCTTATCTGTGCCCTGGTCTTGCCCCCCATCTTTTCACCCGGAGCTTCTGCAGGCACTGCCTCCTCTCTGGTTACAGTTAAAATGGTCTGCCTACCTTCCGTGCATCTCCATTTCTCTTTGGGTAAACACCAGCCTGCTTGCTGAGCCCACAAGCACTGTGGAGTCTAGCCCCCACCCGCCTTTCATCTCCTCCTCCCTGTGCCCCTTCCCTTTCCCTGTGTCAACCACCCTGCCTTTCTTGTGGTCCCATGGGACCCCCAGCTTCTTCTCACCAAGGCCACTGGATGTTCCATTCCTCCCCCTCTAATACAGTCTCACACACAACATCCTGGTTAGCTGCACCTCAGCCCCCTACCCCCACCCCATGTTCTCCTGGGACCCTAAGCCCCCTCCTTATGGTCATCCTAGATTGGTGACTCCATACATTTTTATTTTATTTTACTTATTTATTTATTTGAGAGAGAGAGAGTCAGTTTGAGCAGGAAGATCAGAGGGAGAGGGACAAACAGACTCTGTACTGAGCACAGAGCCCGATGCGGGGCTTGGTCTCAGGACCCTGAGATCACGACCTGAACCACAATCAAGAGTCGAGCACCTAACCGCCTGAGCCACCCAGGCGCTCTACACATTTGTCTAAAGCTTTAGTTCATGTCTGGCTCTCCCGATGGATTGGCAGCACCAGGGACAGTGGGGTGTTGTACACATCCCTACCCCCCCCACACACACACATGTCTCACGGCCCCTCGGGGCACCTGCTTCCTGTCAGACTCCAGGGAGTCCTGGGATCACTGACTAGCCTGCCCCTCACCATCCTTCCTCATTGTGGAGCCAGGGAAGATGTGAGCCCCTCCGGTCCCCAGTGCTCCTCATGATTGCTTGGCAAGAGCTCTGTGGCCAAGTCAGCTGGGGGAACGGAGACTCCAAGCTGATGAGGGGACTTCTTGTGCGACTCCTCACAGGGAGCTTCAAGAAGACTCGGGAAGGTGCTGGCTCTGAGGCTGGCCTAACGATGCAGGCCAGCCACCATCACCATCACCTTCGCCTTGGCTGACCACTGCGGGCCTGATGGAACGTTGTGGAAAGGGGTCACACGGACACGGGGTCTGCTTGCCCGACACCGGCCTGATCCCCGGACCATAGGGGCCCTTGTCCAGCACACACAGGCGGTAGGCACAGCCAGAGTCTCCACTTGGGGTGGGGTGACCCTTCTGTTTGGGGTCAGTCTTAACTGTAGGCTGTCTCTGAGAAGTTGGAAACTCATGGGACAGCCCCACCAGTGGGTCACCTCTCATGCTGATGGTCCTTGTCCCCCGGAAGCTTTTCATTATGTCCCACCCGGTTCTGTGGCTGTTGGACTCACGACAGCCTTCCCTCTGCCCCACTGTGCCCCGGGCCCAGCAGGACTGTGAAGCCTGGACAGCTGTGCCTTTTACAGCCCTTGACTGGGGACAGAAGGAAGATGTTCCTGCTGGGGGAGGTGCCTGGCAGAGCCAACCCCTGTCCGTCCCTCCCTCATGACAGACTTCGTGGGTGTGTTTTCTTGCAGAGTGATCACAGGCAAGTTCTCAGCTCCCTCCTGTCTGGGGCCCTGGCTGGTGCCCTTGCCAAAACGGCCGTAGCTCCCCTGGACCGAACCAAAATCATCTTCCAAGGTAAATGCTTCCTGTGCGTCTATCCTGTGTGCCAGAGAGGCTTCCCGGCAGCCTCCCTCCTCCACAATCCCCAAACTGCACTTAAAAATGGGCTTTAAAAATGCCTCTTTAAAATCCACTTAGAAGTTCCGTTAGCATCCCAGGGCTGCCATCACAAAGTACCACAAACCAAGCAGCTTCCGTTCCAGAGGCCAGAAGTCTGAAATCGGGGTGCCAGCGGGTCGGTTCCTTTTGTGGACTCTAGGGGAGGAGCCCTTCTTGCCTCTTCCAGCGCCCCGGGCTCCAGGCATCCCTGGCTTGTGGTCACAGAACCCCAGTCTCTGCTTTCCCCGCTGTGTCGGTATCCTTTCCTTTTAGAAAGATACTTGTCATTGGATTTAGGACTCACTCCACTCTAGTATGACCTCATCTTAATAAAATTGTATCTGCAAAGACCCCATTTCCAAATAAAGTTGCCTTCACTTGTACTGGGCTCAAGGGCACGGACATATCTTTTGGGGAGGCCCGGATCAGATGACCTTCACTGGGTTAAGCAGCCATAGGATCCCCTGAAGATGAGGTCTTTCTGTCCCACAGACAGTGACCGGTGCCTGCAGGAGGACAGGCATAAGCTGGGACCCCTGCCCCTCCGCTGTTGGGGAGGAAGGGACTTCAGATTCAAGCCAGGCCATCCCCACTTGTCCGAGCTGGTCCCTTAGCCTCCCCATGCCTCGGTTTCCTCACCTGCAAAACAGGACGTTCATGTCAGCCTCCCGAAGGCACAAGCTGGCATGGGAAAGGGCATTCGGCCGGGCGCCCAGCATCCCTTGCATCAGCAGCGTTGTGCCTGGAGCGAAGGCACAGTGTTGCGCCCCGCGGGGAGCCGGGTTTAACGCCGGTCGCATCGGTGTGCACACACGTCCGCACAGATGGGTGTGCGAGGGCATTCTGGGAATGGGTGGGTGGGAGGGTGTGGGACCACGACCCATTGTGGCCGCAGCGGCTCAGGCCCCTGCCAGCAGGGCACCAGGTGGCATCCGGGAGCAATGTGCAAGCCATCGAGTGTGGGAGAGGCTGGTCAGGGGCACCATGCCCACACCCAGAGAAGAAAGGGCCAACTCTGGGCAGAGAGCACACCGGGGCCTTGTTCTGAGAGGCCCAAGGCCCTCCGTCGCTCTGCACAGCTGGCAGCAAGGGGGCCTTTCCCGAAGGGGTTTGGTTGACTTGGGGTCTAGCCGAGTGCGGGGTGCTGAGTGTCAACCCCAAGAGGCACAGGTATCTGCAGAGACCCTCACTTTTCCCAGGAGTGAGGTGGCAGCTCAGCCCCCCTGCCTGGGGATAAGTCAGCATGCGGGGGGTGGGGGGTGTAGGGGTTGGGGAGGTGGGCTGGGCAGGGGGTGGTGGTGCGGGGCGCAGCAGGTGAGGTGGTTCCCTGGAGGAGGGTGACCCTGCTTGGGCATGCCCCAGCCCTCGGCCCCTGGCAGGGGAGCATCCACGGGGGTGGGTCTCGCTCCTCGTGCATTGGGGGTCCCTCAGACCCAGCTCTGCCCTTCACAGCTAATGGTCTCTGTTATGTTTTTGGTTTTTTTCCAGTGTCTTCAAAGAGATTTTCTGCCAAGGTGAGCCACTAGGTCACCAACTCCTGGCTCTGGGGCCATCACCGTGTTCCCTACTAGCCTGGCAGGAAGTGGTAGAGGCACAGGGCCCCGGGGGTGGAGGGAGAGGCTTTACAGAGTGTTTTTCCATCTGGTTCCCCCACAAGCCAGTTCCCCGAGCTGCCAGGGGGCCACCTGTCCTGGCACCCCAAGCTCTGTCCGGGTGTAGCCCATTCTGGCAACTAACAGGAGACCCCCCAACCTTGGGGCAGTGGGGAGAGGACTTGGAGTTCACATTTTATTCATTTTTTAAAATTTTTTATTTATTTATTAGCGAGAGAGCAAGTACAAATGCAAGAGCAGGGAGGGGGGAGGGACAGGGAAAAGCAGGAAGCCCGATGTGGGGCTCAGTCCCGGGACCCCGAGATCATGACCTGAGCTGAAGGCAAATGCTTAACTGACTGAGCCACCCAGGCGCCCCCCATTTGATTCATTTTTAAACAGAGGAGGCATTACCTTCTTGGGGAAAGAAAAGGCGTGACTTTAAAACCTAGACTACCGGGGACTCCTGGGTGGCTCAGTTGGTTGAGCGGCTGCCTTCGGCTCAGGTCATGATCCCAGGGAGCCTGCTTCTCCCTCTGCCTCTTCCTGCCACTCTGCCTGTGCTCCCTCTCTCTCTCTCTCTCCCTCTCTCTCTGACAAATGAATAAATTAAAAAATTTTTTAAAAAACCCTAGACTACCAGACAGACCACACACCCTCTCTGTGGGGCTGCCGTCTGCAAACCTGGCTTGCCCTGGCTCACTTTACTCCTCAGAAGGTCAGGGCAGTAGGGAGAGAGGGGTCCCGTGCGGGGCCCAGAGGACGTGGAGGAGGTAAGGTGGCGGGGAGGGGATCGCTAACGTGGGCTCCTGTCACAGCGGTGGACAAAGAAGGGTGCTCACCGGGGAGTGCTGACCTTCCCCCTCCCCGCCAGGAGGCCTTCCGGCTGCTGTACTTCACCTACCTCAACGAGGGCTTCTTCAGCTTGTGGCGCGGGAACTCGGCCACCATGGTGCGCGTGGTGCCCTACGCCGCCATCCAGTTCAGCGCCCACGAGGAGTACAAGCGGGTCCTGGGCCGCTACTACGGCTTCCACGGGGAGTGAGTGCCCGTGCCAGCTGCTCCCACCCCCAGAACCCTCTTAGCTCTGTCCCGTCACCCCGCCCTCCACACGTTCACCAGAAGTCCTTCCCTGAGAACCCAAGTCCCCGCAGGTCCCATGATCCCAGCTGTGCCCCGCAGTGTCTGCAAGGAAGGAACTCTTCATTCATCCGCACAAGCCGTAGGGAAGGGACAGCAGCCATGGGAGCCTCAAAATGACATCCACCCCAGGGACCCCACTACTCAGCCATGAGGAAGCCAGCCCCTGCCCTTTGCTTGGTTCTCCCCACTGGCTGAGTCTTGAGGAGGTCTCACTTTCTTGCCTCCCCCTCTTTCAGAGCCCTGCCCCCGTGGCCCCGCCTCCTTGCGGGTGCGCTGGCGGGAACGACAGCTGCTTCATTGACCTACCCCCTGGACCTGGTCAGAGCCAGGATGGCCGTGACCCCAAAGGAAATGTGAGTTCCCCAGGCCGGGCGGGCCGCCTGCAGCCGCTCTAGAAAGGCAGTAATTGTTCCCCTCGCCCAGGGCTCAGCTTCTGCTTACATCATATCCAAAGTCTGCACTTCTTTAAAAGATTTTCCATTTTTAGACAGAGAGTAGGGTAGGGGTAGGGGCAGAGGGAGAGGGAGAGCACAGATCCCAACCAGACTCCACACTGAGTGTGGGGCCTGACATGGGGCTTGATCCCGTGACCCCGAGATCATGACCAGAGCCCAAACCGAGAGTTGGACCTTTAACCAACTGCACCACCCAGGCGCCCCCCACTCCCCTCAAACTCTTCATTTTGAATTAGCACAGATAGGTTACACGTGGCCACGGTTAAAAGACAAGGGCTGCTCCCTGCAATGATCTGGCCTGTGAAGGTGGGATACGGCCTGAGGCACCCATTTTCTCCTCCAGTGCCGAAGATTTCGCAGTGCAGTTGTGTTCCTTAAAGAAAGCAAGCGCCTGGGCGCCTGGGTGGCTCAGTTGGTTGGGCGTCTGCCTTCAGCTCGGGTCGTGATCCTAGGGTCCTGGGATTGAGTCCCGCATCGGGCTCTCTGCTCTGTGGGGAATCTGCTCCTTCTGACCTTCTCACCTTTCATGCACTCTCTCACTGTCTCTCTCTCAAATAAATAAATAAAATCTTAAAAAAAAAAGAAAGAAAGCGCCTACATCCAGCCCCCAGCCTGCCGGACTGTGGGGGGGGGGTGGCCAGCTGCACATTAGCGGGGGCCAGCGGCCCCTCTCTGTGCCCGCGAACCACCCACCCCGTCCCTCTGTCCTGCAGGTACAGCAACATCTTTCACGTCTTCATCCGCATCTCCCGTGAAGAGGGTCTGAAGACCCTCTACCACGGCTTCACGCCCACCGTGCTGGGGGTCATTCCGTACGCGGGGCTCAGCTTCTTCACCTACGAGACGCTCAAGAGCCTGCACAGAGGTAAGGGGCCGGCGGCGCGGGCCGTGCCTCCCCGGGGTCATGCAGACTCAGAGGCGCGCCACTGAGGTCCCTGCCCTGGGAGGGACAAGCTCCCGGCCAAGGTCCGGATCAGAACAGGACGGACACCAGGCCACCACGGAGGCAGCTGGACTCCCAGCCTTTCTTGCCAAGTTTTAAGACCAGCTTGGTGACGTCCTGAGTGTCACCAAGAGCAGTGGCAGTCACTTGTGCCCAAAGCGTCCGGGTACAACCCAGCCGGAAGGGGAAGAGGCCTCTTGGGTGGTGGTAATTTTGAGGAATTCAGAAAGCGCAGAAGCGTACACAGAGAACAGTATACTGCCACCCGGACCGCTACCCCAGACGACCAGGTTTTTGTTAAAGAGAGCAAATGTTCCAGGTGAATCGAAGGCTCCCTCTGCAGGGCTCCAGGCCACCTCTGAGTCCATCCCACAGTATCCGAGGCTCTGTCCCATCCATCGGCTTTTTAAGTGGTGGAGCCGGCCTCCCCCCGTTCCCAGGTTGTCGGTGATCAGCCTGACGGTGATCATAGGTGATCACCCCGGAGTACCTCCCTGCGTGTTCTGTGTGAGCCCCAGGTTTTGGCATTTACTCCACTCCCCCCTCTGCTCGGCCCCATCCCTGCGCACTCACCCCCTTTGGGTGCTGGCGGTGGGCGCCGTGAGGAGCGCTGTCTCACAAGGCTTGCTTCCTCCTGTTAAATTACAAGCCCACGTTTTTAAAGAACTCCATTGTTTGGTCGCTGCCCCGTCCTGCCCACATGTCCTGTCCTGGCAGCTGCTCGCCCTGCCTGCCCCTGCACCCCTGCCAACAGTGCCCATGGAGCAGGCTGGGGGCGTGGAGAGGGCTGCCAGCCGGGACAAGAGGGATCAGATGTGAGCTCGCTCTGCGCGGTAGGACACGGTTAAGTGATTATTTGTGTATTTCTGCCTTTCTTAAAAAGTTTTCTTCTCAAAAGGAATGGCTAGAGGGTGAGAGGGCTGGGACAGGAAGGCCCTGGGGAGCAGAGGGTCGGATAGTGAGCTCAGTGTGAGCGCCAGCTCCGGCGTACGCCCCCCACACACAATGACGCAGCCCCTCTGTCCCCGCCCGGCAGAGTACAGCGGCCGCCGGCAGCCCTACCCCTTTGAGCGCATGATATTCGGCGCCTGCGCCGGCCTCATCGGGCAGTCGGCCTCGTACCCGCTGGATGTGGTGCGGCGGCGCATGCAGACGGCTGGGGTCACCGGGCACCCGCACGCCTCCATCGTGGGCACGCTGCAGGCTATCGTGCGGGAGGAGGGCGCCGTGCGCGGCCTCTACAAGGGCCTGAGCATGAACTGGCTCAAGGGCCCCATCGCAGTGGGCATCAGCTTCACCACCTTCGACCTCATGCAGATCCTGCTGCGGCACCTGCAGAGCTAGGGACCCGCGCGCCAGGGAGCCGGGCTTCCACGTGCAGCGGACCCCCGACCCCTTGTTTCTGAGCCTGTGGGGTGAGGGTGCACTCGGTTCCACCCTGGGAACCGGGACGTCGGAGCACCTTGTAGAACAAGCCGGGGGACCTGGTCGGGGTCCCAAAGGCAGCAGCCCTTGAAGTGCAATGTTGGGACTGGTGGGCGGGGCCTCTAGCGCTCTCCCCAGCCCTTCTCCCCAGGCAGGCGACCCTGTTTCCTGGAGGGGCTGTCCTAAATGCCCCGAGCTGGGAGTGACTAGCGCCACCTCCTGGTGCTCTGTGACCTGGGACACGGTCCTGGTTCTAGTGACCCAATGCCCACCGGGTTTGGAACCAGACTCCGCCTGCCCCTGCTCTCACAGAGGGGAGGGAGCCCCAGGATGGACAGAGAGGCCCCCCGGCTCCCAGCCGTGGTGAGGTGGGGCTGGCTCAGCCGGGGCTAGAAAAACAGCCTCTTACCGCCCCCCATCTTCCCCCGCCCACCTGTCTTGCTTTTGCCATCACTTCCCAGATGACATTACTCCTCTGTCACCAGAGCCTCCTGCTCAGGAACAGGCTTCTCCCAAGAGCATTATTTGGGCCCTCGACTCCGTGGCCCAAGTAGGGCCCCAGGAGTGGGTCATCCCCTCTGTTGCCCACCCACCCGGTTTGTAATGTTCCCAGGAGGGTGGTGCCTCCTCCAGCCAGCAGGGTTTGTGGAATCGCCATGGCTTTGGGGACCCAGGTCACCTCCTCTGGGCCAGGAAGCTCCCACCACTGTCCCACAGGCCTCACCACCAGAGGCCAGGCCTGGGGCCCTAACCCTCAGCCCCTAGGCACAGTGGCTCCTGGGGGGCCTGTGGCATCTGACGCGTCCCTGGTTCCCCCCTTAGCAGGCACTTGGCCAGGACTCAGGGCAGTTTAAGGCGCACAGGGTGGTCTGATTTGCATAAACAGAGTGCATGGAGGCGACCCGCAGCCTTGATCCTCCCAAAGTGAGAGCCCCTGAGACATTGTATGGCCGGGGGGGGGGGGGGGGGGGGGGGGGGGGGGGGGGGGGGGGGGGGGGGGGGGGCAGTCAGGGTACCCCAGGGCACCCCCAGGGAGCGGTCTCATGGAGACGTTCCCTGGGGTCTGCGGGGTGTCACAGATGGAGAAACACCCATTTCTGAATGACCTATAGAGTTTCTTGATTTCTTTTGGCTTTGCTTTTCAATCAGGCTGCCCCTGGGTCTAGTCACAGTAAACCCTAACCGGCCTGACCTGGTTCTGGCAGAGAGTGACCAGAGGGTGACTGGGTCAATGGGCAGCCGCCCTGTGCGAAAGGGTCTAGAGGGCGTGTTTGCCCCACGCACATTTCCAGTCATGCCTTTCATTTCTCCCTCGTGTTCTGTCCCATTTCTGTTCTTGCCTTGGACCTGCGGGTGTGAAGACCCCTCTCTCTGTCCTTCCTTGCATGTGTCCACCGGCCGGCCTGAGTCTCGTCCCGGGGTCCCATGGCTGTTCTGTTAGGGGGCTTCCCACCTCCTCTGCCGGCCTTGCCCCGTGCCCAGGAGAGGCAGGAGAGGCAGGGGCCCCTCTCAGGGAGACGGGGTGGCGACCCAAGGGCCAGCTGGGGCGAGAGAAAGCAGAAGGGGCTGGGGACCACCCCAGGCAGGTGAGACCAAAGGAATGGTTAGGCAGCACCCTTCTCTGAGCCGCAGGCTGGGCCGCAGAGGGAAGGGCCCCCAGGTCCTGCTGGCCCCCGTGTGCCTCCCCGAGGTGGCTCTTAGCTCACTGGGCCTCAGCAGCATCCCCCCCCCCAGCCCTGCACACAGCTGGGCCGGTGCCCTCCTCGGCCTCACCCCTTCCCCCGGTGTCCATCCTGATCTGGAGTTACATTTTGATGCCATGAAGACACTTTGTTTATATATAATGTTTATATATTTTAAAGTGCCAAGAGAGTATATTTAATAAAAATTAAAATGATTTTTTTTCCTGACTATGTTCTTCTTTTCTGCGACTTTAACCCCCGACCTCCACTCCCTGTGAACCAAAAACTGTTAGAGTTGAGGTTATTTTGGCAGATTTTTTAAAAATATATTCTTGAATAAACCTTTTTTTTTTTTTCTTTATAGTAGGCCCCACGCCCAGTGTGGGGCTTGAACTCAAGACTCTGAAATCAAGAGTCACATGCTCAGAGCGCCTCCGTGGCTCAGTGTGTTAAGCGTCCACTTCTTGGTTTGGGCTCAGGTGGTGATGTCAGGGCGGTGGGATGGAGCCCGGCCTTGGACTCTGTGCTGGGAGTGGAGCCTGCTTGGGAGTCTCTCTCTGCCTCTCCCCTACCTCTCCCTCTCCGGAAAAAGAAAGAAAAAAAAAAAAAAGAGTCAGTGCTAGAAAGATTGAGCCAGCTAGGTACCCCTTGAATAACCCTTTTTAATGTGTTTATTATTTGAATTATTACTACATACAGGTCTTCTAGAAAACTCCCAGCTGCACAGAGCGTTGCGGTGAGAAGTAGGTCTGCCTGCCAGTTTCCTCCGCCGAGGTGTTACCTTCTGTTACCAGTTTCTCATGTGTCCTTCCGGAGACATCCTGTGCATGAACGCTTGCCCCTTTTGAGGACATAAGTGGCTCGCCACGTCACTGGTCAGCACAGGTTGCGCCCTGCTGCAGTGAGCAGGGCCGCAGAGTCCCCCTGTTTGTCCCTGGTGCCCTGCCAGCCTTCCACGTGCCAGGGGCTCCGTTCTGCAGCTGGTTTAGGAATGAGAGTGGCTGTCTGTGGGCCCCGAGGTCGAGGCCATCAGAGGTCTCATGTCAGCCACTGAGACTTGCTTCTGCTGCAGCCCAGCTCCTGGACCAACTTGCAGGGCCCAACCAGCCAGAGGCGGGAAGTAGGAGCCTCCACGTGCCAGGGGAGGGGTGACTGGGCGAGCATGTGTGCCTGGGTGGGCACACTCTGCAGGGTCAGCCTCGGTGGCCTGGAGCCGCTCTGCCTGCTGCTTTCATCCAGCCGGATTTCTTATACCTTGGTCCCCACTGTGTATGGTTGGTCTCGTTGTTCAGCCACGGTTTGGTGTTTCCCCCAGGGTGGTAGCCTCTGATGACCTCTTCCCATCCTTTATTGATGGCCGTCAGGGTTGTTCGATGACAACCTGGGGCCCCTCCAGCTTGCCTCTCATGTCCTACCGATTTCTGTCAGTCCCACCTCTCGTCCCAGCCCCCAAGCCTCAGAAGATGGGGATCAAATCCCCATTTTCCCCCAACCACCGTTGCATCCCCTAAAATACAGAGGTGGGCACATGACCCCAATTGGGCCCATGACAGCAGGGGAGATGTTTGCTAACCACTTCCAGGGAGAACTTCTGGAGGCACCCTCCCTCTCTCCCACTGGCCCTGAGGGAAGAAACATCAGCACAGGCAATTGATGGGACTGTCCTATGATCACAAGATAGGAAGTGATCCCCGGATGAAACTGATGCTGCAGAAAACAGAGCAGAGATGAAGAAAGCAGTGGGATTATTGGTGATGTTGTCTGGGCTGCGGGATCCAGCTCTGCCTGAAGCTCTCTACTACTTCTCAATGTCTAGCAATGGGAGTGGCTTTATCCTGTCTATTGAAGGCAGTTAGGGTTGAGCTTCCTGGCATTTTCTGAAATCTTGTATATGCCTCTTTGCTTCTATGCACTAGCGTGTCTGTGGTTTTTCAAGAACAATTTGTTAAGTAAAGATCAGGGGATATGCTAACCGACACTGCCAGTGCCCCTCACTAAGTCCAGCATTCATGGTTGCCAAGACTGCTGTGGGCTGTAAGCCCCTGCAGCCCCGTCTGGGGGCCCCTGTGAGGAAGCCCTGACACCCCAGGAGTGGCCCTCAGCCAATGATTGTGAGCAGCCTCTCACCACTGGGGTGGGTCACTCAAGTGAGATCCACTGTCACCTGGGGCCCCCCACAGGACCAAGCCCAGGTGGCCCACTTCATCACCTGTTCATCGGCACCCCCACAGGGCTCCTCCCTCCCTGTTTCATGTCTCTGGCCCCAAGGAGTCTCCCTGGGGTGACCTCCCAGGAAAACCATGGGTCCTGAGTCCTCGTGACAGGGTCATCTTTGGGGGAAATCCATCCAGGGAAGAATAGAAATGCCAGATACTCCTGCCAGAAGATGGTAGCATATTTTTAAAAAAGATTTATTCATTTATTTTAGAGCGAGAGAATGCGTGCACGTGATGGGGGGGGATGGGCAGAGGGAGAGAGAGAATCCCTGAGCGAGAACGCCCTGAGCCGAGCCAGATCCCAGGACCCTGAGACCATGACCTGAGCCGAAACCAAGATGTGGGCACTTCACTGACTGAGCCACCTGGGCACCCTGATGGGAACATTTGTACCTCATACCCTCACTATCTTGAGTTTCCTGTGGCCGCCATAACAAAGTACCCCAGACTGGGGGCTTAAAACCAATTTATTCCCTTCGTAGTTCTGGAGACTGGAAGTCCAAAATCAAGATGGCAGCGGGTTTGATTCCTTCCGAGGCCGTGAGGGAAGGGTCCGTTCAGGCCTCTTGGCTTGCAGCTGACCACACGGCTGTGTCTTCACATTGCCTTCCCTCTGGGCATGTCTGTATCTAATTTTTCTTATAATGAAGAAAAGAGGGAAGGAAAAAAGCAAATTTCCTCTTATAAGTATACCAGTCCTGTTGGATCAGGGCCCATCTTATGACCTTATTTGAACCTGATCACCTCTCTAAAGCCTCAGTATCCACATACACTCCTATCCTGAGATCCTAGGGGTTAGGACCTGCACCTAGAATTTGGGGCGAACATACTTCAGCGCCTCCCCTTGGTAAGAGACAGTCACCAGCCTTGTGGATCTTCACAATTTTGACTGGGAAGCCCCAGTTCGTCCAGGGCCTGGGTGGTGACCAGGTGGCAACAGGGGAAGAGACAGCAAGGTCAGGAGGCCCGAGGGCTTGACCAGATGGAGGCCCCCAGGGACCCGGACCAGAGTAGTTCGGAGGTATGAGCTGTGTGGGTCCCGCTTCTGATTTGTTCTGTCATTTCTTTCCACTGTTTTTTTTTCCTTTGCTCACTTCTCTGGAGTTGAAAGTTTGACTTGTCATTGGGTTTCTGTCTTTCTTTCTTTTTGTAAGATTTTATTTATTTGTTTGAGCCACAGAGAGCACAAGCAGAGAGACCAGGAGAGGGAGAAGCAGACTCCCCACTGAGCAGGGAGCCTGACGCGTGGGTCAATCCCCGGACCCCAGGATCGCGACCTGAGCTCCCCCAGGCATCCTGATACCTTCTGTTTCTTGTAACACAGGGCTTCTGGCATCCGAGCTCCTCAGGGTGCTGAGCAACATCCTTGGCCTCCACCCTCCAGACAAAGTAGCGTCCCTGTCCCCTCTCGGTCGTGACAACCAAAACTGTCTCTGGAAAGTCTCCAGACACTGACTAGTGTCCCTTTGGGGCAGACTCATCCCCTTCTGTGCAAAGTGCTGATGTGCGGTGATGACCACTGGAGCCAGGTACCAGGAGTGTAACACTTCTGAAAACACAGGATCCTGACCACCCCTTCTAGCTTCCCTATTTTTCCCTGATTGTGGTTCCACTTTGTTTCTTTCCTTTTTTTTTTTTCTTTCAGTTGTGAAATGTGTCCCAAAGTCTGTGGTTTAATGCTCGGCGGTGAGAGCCAGTGGCCCTCGGGAGTTCTTCCTGCCTTGGCCGGCCTGTGGGCCCCACACCCCCTTGTACCTGCTGTGCCTGACACGGTACCACTCACGCTCTTGCCTTTTTTTAGGCCTTTCTGCCTTCCTGTGTGTCCCTGAACCACAGGGTGTTACACTCTGAGAGCAGAGAGCATGCATGGCCCTGGCTGAGCAAGTGAAGGGCTGGGTGGTCAGACGCACCAGCGCTGCTGGCTGACACTGCAGGGGTGAGGGGGGGACTGTGCCAGTGGGCTCCGGGCGCCGGTTTCAGGGACTCCTGAGGTGCCGGCCACAGTGCAGAACAGGCAGAACTAGGAGACAAACTCCATCATCTCCTGATTCCAGGTGTGACCTGTCCTGGCATGGAGCTGGTCTTCATTCTGGAACTTTCCAGACACATGCCTTGGGATGGGGCTCTTGTCCCGAAGCATCTGGAAGCTTGTGGTCCTGGGGATTGCCATCGCCTGGTCCTGTCAGGGTCTCCCTCTGCTCCAGTATCTCTTCCCAGAAGTCTCTTTCTTTGGGAGATCTTCTGGGCTAGTTCTCTGATTTCCTTTGTCCCCCACCCTTTGTTTTCCATCTTTTTTTTTTTTTTTTAAGATTTTATTTATTTATTTGAGAGAGAGCACGAGCGAGGAGAAGATCAGAGGGAGAAGCAGACTCCCCATGGAGCTGGGAGCCCGATGCGGGACTCGATCCCGGGACTCCGGGATCATGACCTGAGCCGAAGGCAGTCGTCCAACCAACTGAGCCACCCAGGCGTCCCTGTTTTCCATCTTTTATCATTTTGTTCCTCCTGCAAGATTTCTAAAGCTTCATCTGTCATCTCCATCTCCCTCTTTCTCATTCTTGAGTCCCCTCCCTGCACTCTCCCCCGCCCAGGCCCAAACCCCCTGTTCTCCTTCTCCCCTGACTTATGGCATCTCCTCTCAACACTGTTGCATTTCTTCTCTCCCCTTCACTTCTTGCTTCCAGGCCTTTGCTTACTGTCGGTGTCGCCCTGTGCTCTCCCCTCAGTCATTCCCTTCACTCAGCACCAAATGCCAACATGCAGAAAGCTGCCTTCCAGACCACTCCAATCCTGACAGTAAAAATCAGCCTGTTCTTTTATTTGTTCGGAAGAATGACCCCCCCCACACCTCTGCCTCAAATGGGGGGTGGGGCGGAGCATGCAGTCCGAGAACAACGACCCTGGGATCTTCTCCCCTTGGGCCCAGGACAAGTTTTGAGGCAGAAGCACGGGATCCGAGGGGCCAGGGCTCAGGCACTGCGGTGAAGTGGACGGGCACAGCAGGTGCTGCAGGGACTCCCGGGCCCACCTGGCACCTGAGGACACTGAGGCACACACGGAGGAGGCGGCCCTTAGCCGCTGGCTCAGGCCTGGACCTTGGGGCCCCGGGGCCCTCTGCAGGTGGCTAGGAGCCTGCCAGGTGCCGGTGGAAGTAGAGGCCGAAGAGGCTGGAGAGCAGTTGGCAGGCTGCTGTCCACCAGATGAGGAAGGTGAGGACGGCGCGGAGGAAGAGAGGCGTGAGCAGGCTGCTCAGCGCCCCAGTGATCCGGGCCGCCGTCTGCTGGGCCTCATCCTCCCCGAGGCCCACCAGGCGGTCGCGGGTTGAGGACGCGGCGGGGGACAGCGTGGGGACCGGTCCCGGCCCCCAGGAGTAGCCGCCTGTGCGGAGAAGAGGGTGGAGGGAAGGAGTAGAAGTACAGGAGGGGTTTGACTTCTGGGACCCTCCCCCAGCCTTTGGCTGCACCTCTTACCCCCGCCCCCACCCCCACCCCCAACTCTATCTCCTGCCTCCCAACCCAACTTCGGCCCGCCTCCTACTCGCCCCTCCTCCGAGCCCTCCAGGCTCCGCCCCAGCCCCGCCCCCGATTATTACCAAGTCCCGCCCCGCCGCCACCTCGCTCTCTTTCATCCCCGTGGGGCTTCGCTCCACCGCCGCCCGCGCCTCTACGCACCCGGCTCCGACCCTATGCGCCCCGAGCCGCTTCTCACCCAGCGTCTTGAGCAGCAGCGTGCAGCTGAGGGTGAGAATGAGCGGCGTCAGGTACTGCAGGCTCACCACCGTCACGTAGCAGTAGACGCGCACCACCTAGGGGGCCGGTAGCAGGGATTACGGGGGTAGGGGGCATTCTGGGCTTCCGGTAACCCTAAGCCCCAGGGACAGGGACCCCTGCCATGAGCCCCAGGTCCCCTCCCAACCTTCGGTGCCCATACCCGCCTCTGGATCTCACGGGCCTCTATGCGGCCGGCCTCCCGCCGCAGCTGTTCCACGCGGGCCTTGGCCAGGCACAGGTAGGCCTGCAGGTGAGGCCTGGTCACAGCCAGCCTTAGCAGACACAAGGCCACCAGCGCCCAGAGGCGCAGGGAGTCGAAGGCCGAGTCCGACAGCCTGTGGGGAGGGAAGTGAGGGGGCTAGGAGGCCGCCCCTGCTCCAGGAGCTCCCCCAGGATCCAAGGCTCCTCCCTGAGCCTCAGAGACTGGGCTACACAGCAAACCCCCGCCCTCCAGGCCCCACCGGATGCGCACAGGGGAAGGGGCACCTCTCCCAGGGGTGCCTGGTGCAGGAAGTCCCGTGCAATGGGCTTGGTCCAGAGCCACAGGATGATCAGAGGGGACACGAAGCTGGTATGCAGAAGGAACCTAGGGATAAGGGCACAGAGGAGTGAGGCCTGGGCACCCACCATCCCCCTTGCCTCTCCTTTAGATTCCCCCCGCCCCAACCCACCCCCCAGTCTGGCACTCTGCATAACTGCAGCATGGGCTGGTCCTCTGACATGGTCAGTGCATCCAGGTGTGTCTGGGCCAGCCGCAGGCCTGGAAAGGTGAGGAAGGCACCCAGCATGGATCCCACGAATGCCAAGCCTATGCGGATGGCCAGCTTGGCCAGAGGGAGCCTGGGGGAGAAGAGAAGGTTCAGGAGGCCCCAAAGCCTGTTAGCACCACCCACCTACAAGTCCCAGCCAGCCCTTGCCCCACCTCATTTCCCAGGACTCACGCCCAGTCCCAGCCCTGCGTCTTCAGAAGTGGCTCCAAGTTCTGGGTCATACTGGCCAGGCCTGGGGAAGACAAGGAGAGAGTAGTGTCTAGTAGACCCCTGGAGACTCACTGTCTGCTCTGCCCCCCTCCCAGATAGACTTTTGCTCCACCGGTAGGAATATACCAGTGGAAGCCAGCCTCGGGCCAGGCAAAAGGAAAACTTTATTGTGTTCTGGTTATGTGTGTTTTTTGTTTGTTTGTTTGTTTTAAAGAATAGGAAAATGTATCAGGCAGACACCCTTGATTGGACTGGGGGAAAGAAGGGCGGGGGGCGGGCAGGGGGATCACTGAGTCTGAGTTTCCGGGACTGTACCAGGAATGTGGAGGGGCATGAAGGACTCCCATAGGAGAAAGCCAAAATCCTCGAAAGAATCCTCAGTTCAGGCCCTCGGATTTTCCACAGAGTAAAAGCAAATAAAAATGAGCTTACAACCCAAATCAGCAAACACACCACTGAACAAATCACCATAAAGCAGGGAGGGGGGGAAAGACAAGTTTAGACCCTACAGACTACAGAAACTTTGCAGGTGTTATTATGTGTGAATTTACTGAGGAAAATAAAAGGTGGAATCACAGAACAGGCAACATGAGGCTACCTTAGATGACCAGATATATTGGCAAAGGAACCAATTAAGCTCATCCAAAGGGAAAATACAATTATTGAAATGATAGGTTGTTAAATGGCATATTCAAAACAGCCAAAGAAAGAATGAATGAATTGGATCTGAAGAAATCACTCAGATTCCAACTCAGAAAGATAAAAAGGTAGGAAATGTGAAGGGAGATTAAGAGATAAGGAAGACAGAATAGAGAGTCCAGCATAAGTCAAATAAGAGCCCCAGAGAGAGAAGGGAAGAGAGGATGAAAGAGGAGAGGGGATTTGGAAGTTGGAAAGACTGTGGAATGAATGACACACACAAAGTATATCAAACCAGAATAATACAAAGAAATCCATACCTAGACACCGTAGTGAAACTGGAATACCAAAAACAAAGAGATCGCAAAGCAGCCAGGGATTTAAGACAGATCACCTATAGAGGAAAGACAATTAGACTGGCAGCCAATGTCAACAGCAATCACAGAAAAAGAACAAAAAGAAGGTGAAATGGTAAGACGGTAGAAACGATGCCAAATATGTCACTAATCATAATAAATATAAGCAGATTAAACTTTGAAGTTAAATGACACAGACTGTCAGACTTGAAACTATCTAGCTGTGTGTTTTTTAAGAGACATAACTCAATACAAGGTCCCTGTAAGTTGGGAAAAAAAAAGGATGTTAAAAAGATGTGACAAATATTAATCAAAAGAAAGGTGGTATTGTATATTTGAGAGCTGCTAAGAGTAGATCTTAAAAGTTTTCATCATAGGGACGCCTGGGTGGCTCAGTTGGTTGGATGACTGCCTTCAGCTCAGGTCATGATCCTGGAGTCCCGGGATCGAGTCCCACATCGGGATCACAGCTCCACGGGGAGTCTGCTTCTCCCTCTGACCTTCTCCTCGCTCATGCTCTCTCTCACTGCCTCTCTCTCAAATAAATAAATAAAAATCTTAAAAAAAAAAAAGTTTTCATCATAAGTAAAAAAGTTGTATGTGTAAAAAAGGAAGTTAAGCAGATTTATTGTGATTGTTTTGTAATACATACAAATATTGAATCATTATATTGTATACCTGATACTAACAATGTTATATGTCAATTATATCTCAACTTTAAAAAAAAAAGCTGAAAAGACTATATTATTACCAGATAAACTAGTGTAAGACAGAAGTATTATTAGAATCAGAAGTGGTTAATATACTGTGATAAAATGGTTGATTCGCCAGGTATATATAGAAATTCTACACTTGAGAATACCTTGTCAATTAGCCACAAAACATATAAAGAAAACACTGACTGGGGTGCCTGAGTGGCCCAGTCATTTAACCGTCTGGCTCTTGGTTTCAGCTCAGGTCATGATTTCAGGGTTGTGAGATCGTCTCCTGCACCAGGCTCAGCACTGGACATGGAGCTTGCTTGGGATTCTCTCTCCTTTTGCCCCTTCCCCCCTCTAAAAAAAAAAAAAAAAAAAAAAAAAAAAAAAAAAAAAAAAAAGAGAGAGAAAAAAAGGGAAGAAAGAAAGAAAGAAAGAAACAAATCATAATGGAAACTTAAAAATACCCAGAACTGTGTGATAATGAAAATTACAAATCAAAAATTAAAGTGGGGCTTAGTAAAATATTTATAGCCCTCCATACTAGAAATGCTAGAAAGAGAAATAGAAGAACCTGAAAATTAATGAGCTAAATAGCTAACTAAGAAATTGGAAACAAGAAAAAGAAGCCTACCAGAATAGTGCTAGAAAGTCCAGAGGTCCTAGCCACACAAGAGAGAAAGACTGGAAAATATAAAAGAAAAACCAAAAGAACCCACAATTCACTAAAAATACAATTGCACAGTAAGGTTGTCCCATGGAAAAACACTCAGTTTCATCCCTACCTCATAAGACAGTAGTGAATGACCAGGAGTTTAAGGGTTTATGTGAAAGGCAAAATTGAAATATCATGTTGGAAAATATAAAATATCTTTCTGATTGTAGGGAAGAGAGGGGAATATCTTCAAGACAAAAATCAACTAAAATAAGGAACTGCTATTCATCAGAAGAAACCAGAGGTGAGAGCTGCAGCTATATTCAGTGACTGAGCCCAAAAAAGTGTGGTGTGTTTATGTGCGGAGAATAATGCAAACGACACTAAATGAATCTAGGTCAAGGGCATTAGAGGATTCTTCCTCTAAGAATCCTCATTAGAGGATTCTTCCAACCATTCTGCAGGTTTGGAATTTTTCAAAATAAAACATTTGAGGACAATTTTTTTTAAGATTTTATTTTTAAGCCATCTTTACACCCAACACAGGGCTTGAACTCACAACCCCGAGATCAAGAGTTGCATGCTCCACCCAATGAGCCAGACAGGTGCTCCACAAATTTTTTAAGACAAAAAAAAACCACAAAGAAAGTAAAAAGCCATGCCACAGATTTGAAGACACACTCCCCACCCCCTACTTTAACTTCTTTAAAATTGGAATACACATGACCATTGATGACATGTACTAGTCTAAGTAACAGTGTTTTTAATCTTTTTTCTGTGGTTTCAGAAATAATGGTGTGTCATATTTCATAGAAGAAAGTATGTGCCACACATGTAACAAAGGATCAATTCCCACAATATATAAAGAAACCCTACAAATCAACAAGAAAAAAAATAATTAAGATACAGAGCCCAGAAAAGCTTCATAAAACATTGGATTTGGTGATGATGTCTTAGATCTGGCACCAAAAGTATGAGCAACAAAAGAAAATATAGACCAGTTGGACTCATGAGAATTAAAACACTTTGTACATCAAATGACACTACCAATGGAGTGAAAAGGTACCCCACAGAATGGGAAAAATATTTGTAAATCATATATCTGATAAGGGACGAATATCCCAAATATATATACAGAACTCCTAAAACTCATCACCGCCCCCCCAAAACAACAACAACAACAAAAAAACCCAAAAAACCCAGGTTCAAAAATAGGCAAAGGGGGCATCTGGCTGGCTTGGTTGGTGGAACGTGTGACTCTTGATCTCAGGGTCATAAGTTTGAGCCACAAATTGGGTGTAGAGATTACTTGAAAATGAAATCTTTGGGACGCCTGGGTGGCTCAGTTGATTAAGCGGCTGCCTTCGGCTCAGGTCATGATCCCAGCGTCCTGGGATCGCGTCCCACATCGGGCTCCTTACTCGGTGGGGAGCCTGCTTGTCCCTCTGCCTCTGCCTGCCACTCTGCCTGCCTGTGCTCGCTCTCTCGTGCTCTCTCTCTCTCTCTCTGACAAATAAATAAAATCTTTAGAAAATGAAATCTTTGAAAAAGAAAAAAAAAATAGACAAAGGAGTTAATAGACAATTTCTCCAAAGAAAATATACAGATGACCAACAAGAATAAGAAAATGGGCGCCTGGGTGGCTCAGTGGGTTAAGCCTCTGCCTTCGGCTCAGGTCATGGTCCCGGGGTCCTGGGATCGAGTCCCGCGTCGGGCTCTCTGCTATGTGGGAAGCCTGCTTCCTCCTCTCTCTCTCTCTCTCTCTCTGTCTGCCTCTCTGCCTACTTGTGATCTCTGTCAAATAAATAAAAATATTAAAAAAAAAAAAAGAATAAGAAAATGGGCTCAGGGGCGCCTGGGTAGCTCAGTGGGTTGAGCCTCTGCCTTCACCTCAGGTCATGATCTCGGGGTCCTGGGATCGAGCCCTGCATCGAGCTCTCTGCTCGGTGGGGAGCCTGCTTCCCCTCTCTCTGCCTGCTTCTCTGCCTACTTGTGATCTCCCTTTCTGTTAAAAAAAAAAAATGTGCTCAATATCACTTATCATTAGGCAAATACAAATAAAAACCACAATGAGGTACCACTTCACACCCACTAGGATGGTCACTCTTAAGGAAAAAGAAAAGGAAGATAACACAGGTTGGTGAGGATGTGGGGAAGCTGGAAATCTTGTGCATGGCTGGTAGGAGTGTAAAATGGTGCAGCCACCCAAGAAAACAAGTTTGTTGACTCCTCAAAAAATTAAACAGAGAATTACTACATAATCCAGCAATTCGACCTCTGGATCTGTACCCAAAAGAATTAAAAGCGGGGACCTGTACACCCATGTTCATAGCAACACTATTCGCATCAGCTGAAACACAGGAGCAACAAAAATGTCCACCGATACGTAAATGGATGAGCAGAATGGGATATATTCCTGCAAACAACACTATTCAGCCTTAAAAAGGGAGGAAATTTGAAGGCAGGCTACAACGTGGATGAACCTTAAGGACACTATGCTGAATGAAATAAGCCAGGACTGAAAGACAGCTATTGCATGATTGCCCTCATATGAGGTGTCTAGGGTGGCTGGATTCCTAGAGACAGAAAGTAAGATGGCAGGCGCCAGGGGCTGGGGTGGGGGGAAATGGAGAGTCAGTGTTTAATGGGGACAGAGTTTCAGATTTGCAAGATGAAAAGGGAACGAATGGTAGTGATGGTCACACAACATGGTGAATGTACTTAATGCCAGTGAAATGGATTCTTAAAGACAATTAAAATGGTAAATGTTATGTGTATTTTACCACAATTTAAAAAAATGGAGGAAAAAACACATACCACCTCAAAGAAAAATGGGCAACAAACATGAACAGGGTCTTCAAAGAAGAGGAAACGAGAATCTTGACTAGACAGACAGGAAAAGCTGCTCAGCCTCCCAGGTAATTGGAGAAATGCACGTTAAGACCACTAAAGGCATCATTTCCCACCACTAGACAGGTGAAAATCAAGCACTTCCCGTAGACCTCAACTCACTTACACCTGACCGTGTCCCTGTAAGGTTCACTACCTTACAAGCAGGGAGGTGAGGCAAGGGGCTGGTGCAACTTCGCCCATGCTTGCCCAGAGTGGCTGGACTGAGTCCGGGGTCCACCCTCGGAAGCCCCGGCTGCATGGTTGGTGGGTGTGGGAGAGAACTGCTCTGAAAATGCCGAGGCACCATCTTATGAAGGTGAACACATCCCCCTTGTCCCCAGATCCCGTGCCCAGAAGAAATGCCTGCACGTGCATATGAAAAAACATACAAGAATGTTCCCTATAGAACTGTGAAAAAAGCTCAAACCTGGAAACCACCTAGATGTCCAGCAACATGACACTGGACAAATAAAGATAAGGGGCCTCACAAGAGAACGCCATTCACCTGTGTGAAGAGATAAATGAAAGCTGCCCAGACCAACAGGGCCTCGTTCTGTAAACGATATTGAAAAGACTGGAAAGCACCAGCTGGCAGATTACACACTGGTTGATGCCACCCACAACAGCAAGCAAACTGTATGATGAATTCTTTAGGGACAGAAACATATGTGATGAATGGGGAGCCTGGGTGGCTCAGCCAGTTAAGAATCCGACTCTTGGAGTCAGCTTAGGTCTTGAGTTCAGGGTTGTGAAGTCTAAGCCTTCCACTGGGCTCCACACTGGGCATGGAGCCTACTTTAAGAAAAAAAAAAAAAAAAGGCAAAAGAATGATAAACACAAGATTTGAGAGACTAGTTGGGGCTGTGAGTAGGAGAGGAAGGTGGAAGGATTGGAAAGAAGCACCAGAGACATGCAAGAACGTTGGGAAGGTTCTAGTTCTCATTTAAGAAGCAAGTTTGGGGGCGCCTGGGTGGCTCAGTGGGTTAAAGCCTCTGCCTTCAGCTCAGGTCATGATCCCAGGGTCCTGGGATCGAGCCCTGCATGGGGCTCTCTGCTCAGCAGGGAGCCTCCTTCCTCCTCTCTCTCTCTCTGCCTCTCTGCCTGCTTGTGATCTCTGTTAAGTAAATAAATAAAATCTTAAAAAAAAAAAAGAAGCAAGTTTGTGGGATACCTGGGTGGCTCAGTTGGTTAAGCAACTGCCTTCAGCTCAGGTCATGATCCTGGAGTCCCAGGATCAAGTCCCGCATGGGGCTCCCTACTCAATGGGGAGTCTGCTTCTCCCTCTGACCTCTCCTCTCGTGTTCTCTCTCTCTCAAATAGACAATTGTTACATTATTATTTTGCTTTGTAATTTACATATACATGTTCTATACACATGCATAGATATCAAACATTATATAATTTTAAAAATTGAAAAGCAGGGAGAATTGGTGAAGATAAAGGTCAAGGAGCACAGCAAGGCTGTGCACAGCAGAGTGAATATTTTGATCTTTATCCAAAGACCACCAGAGTCTGGTATCAGGCAGAGAAGTGATATGATCCAGATTATATTTTTGAAAAGTCATCCAAAGAATAGAGAAAGTCAAAAGAAAAATGGTAAACTAAGAAAAAATATTTGCAACTACTATCACACAGAAAGGCTAATGTCTCTAATATATAAAGAGCTCCTACAAATCAATAAAAGGGTCAACAACTCAGTAGAAAACTGGACAAAAGAACAGACCTTTCTGGAAGGCGGATAGAAATGACTTTTCCACATTGGAAAAGATGCTCAACCTCGCCTACGTTTCACCGATCAGGTTACACAAGACAAAAAAAGTCCAAGGAAACACATTGGAGAGAATATGGGGAAGTAGGCACTTCATTAATCTTTCCTAAATGGCAATTTACAACATTATTGAAATTACAAATGCACTTACTTGCACAGAGCCGCATGTGCAGAACTATTCCCATATGACACTGTTGTAACACAACATGGTTTTGAACAACAACATTTAATAGTGAAAGACTTAGATGTCCAGAAGTAGAGGACTGGTTAAATAATCATGAAACCTCCATAAAATGAAATACTATGTGGGTGTTATTAAAAAAAAAAAAACACAATACAAGCCCACCCACACTGTATGTAGTATCAAGGGACAATCTCCAAATTGATGCTTTTTAAGGAAAAAAGACAAGGTGTAGAGCCATCAACACTACTGTTTTATGGGGATAAAGGAAAGTGGCCTCCCAGTTTTCCTCTTGGAAAGAGAGCCAACGTGGGTGATTTTTACTCTATGTATATCCTCTTGTACTTTGTGAATGCTGTGCCATTTACCCATTTCCTTCACCAAATTAAATTAGAATGGGGAAATATTCTATTTAATATTTAATAATT
Organism: Mellivora capensis; assembly: GCA_004024625.1. Lineage (NCBI taxonomy): Eukaryota > Metazoa > Chordata > Mammalia > Carnivora > Mustelidae > Mellivora > Mellivora capensis. Next base: position 165,289 of record PISX010000992.1, read on the forward strand.
AATATCATTATAGCTGCCGGGGAGAAGGGCAGAGGTGGAGAACAGAAGTGCCCTGCGAAGAACTACAGCTACAGGCCACCATCAGAGGCAGCGAGACTGGACATCCTCTTGCCCCAAAGCCCCAGGAGACCCCCAGGACAGGAAGCAGCCCTAGAGACTACTCGGGCCCATGGAGGTCCCCTCCCTTCACCTGTCCTGTGCTTTCCGTGAGGGAGTGATGGGCGTGGTGGCCCCAAACGCTGCACGTACCTGGCTCCAGGCCCAGCTCAAGAGTCTCCTCCTGGACCACCTGCACCAGCATGGCCAGGAGCAGGAAGAGGAAAGCAAAGGTGAGGCAGACAGAGCGTTCGCCCCCCTCCTCTGCACTGAAGTACAACCGGGTCACCATCAGGAATATCTTGCTGGGGGCACGGCTAAGGAAGCCCAGAGCAGCTAGGGTGCCCCCTCTCCACTCCCCCACTCCCAGCCAGGGATTCCCCCAACTGCAGAACCCAAACACTAGCACCAGAGTTTGTCGTCTCGGGGAGCAAGGCGGTGACCCGGGAGAAGAGTGAGCCACCGAACAAGCTGAGGACAAGAAGTCCAGGGCTGCTCATGCCTATGTCAGCAGGCTTGGGGTGTGGGTGGGTGGCAGGCATGCCTGGGCCTCCAGCTCGGCCTCAGCATACTACCTGTGGCCATTTCTTTCTTTCCTTTTTTAAAACATTTATTTTAGAGAGAGAGCGAGCGAGTGGTGGGGAGGAGCCGAGAGGAGGGTGGGGGAGGGGGAAAGAATGTCAGGCAGACTCCACGTCAAGCCTGGAGCCCAAGTCAGGGGCCTCCAGCCCATGACCATGATCCCAGCTGAAACCAAGAGTGGGGCGCTCAACCAGGCACCCCTCCCTGTGGCCATTTCTCCCTGAAAGAGCTAGCAAGTCCATTTCTTCAGGAGGTCTGGCCTCCCTGACCCACATAGCCCAGCTGCATTCGCAGCAGGGGAATTTCCCATTCCTCTGAGAAGCCCTCAGAGATAAAAAGGCTGTCTGTATCCCGAATCTGCCCCGAAAGAGACCCATGGGGCTTTCCAGAACCAGTGTGGGCTTCAAGATGGACTTTTCTGCATAAACCCATTCCATGAGCGCATTTTCTCAGACTTGGGTCCTCAGTGTCACAGGTTTGCCTCTGTCCCCGGGGCAGCTTCATAAAAAAACATAGCAGAGGGACGCCTGGGTGGCTCTGTGGGGTTAAGATCCCAGGGTCCTGGGATCGAGCCCCACATCGGGCTCCCTGCTCAGCAGGAAGCCGGTTTTTCCCTCTCCTTCTCACTCTGCCTGCCACTCTCCCTGCTTGTTCTCTCTCTCTCTCTGTCAAATAAATAAATAAATAAATCCTTTTTTTTTTTTTAATTAAAAAAAAGGAAAAAAAAACAACAACAAAGCAGAGGGGGCATCTCTTTTCCTGTCCCTGCATCTGGGCCGGTGACTTGCCTTGACCAAGAGAACGGACAGGGAAGGGAGGTGGGCCAACTTCCTGCAAAGCCTCAGGAGGCTTGCAGCACCCCTTCCTTGCTGGTGTTTCTGCTGCTAGGAGGAAGTCTGGCTTAGCCTGCTGGAAGCTGGGACCCCTTAGAGCAGAGATAAGGCTGTGGGGCTAAGCCCAGCCCAGGAGGAGATCGAATAGAATAGTGACCGTTTTTCACCACCACCCAGTTCTGGGGAGTTTTGTGGGACAGCAGCTGATAACTGATATCCCAATTCCGGGACTGGGGGAAGGAAAGCTCCAGTCCAGCTCCCACATGCCTCCCACCTCCCTGACCGCCTCGGCAGCCTGAGGAAGGATACATGGAGAAGGCGACAGTGAACAGGCACCAGAACACAGCGATGTTGGTCTCCTTGGCCGGGCCCAGCACATAGTAGTAGGCCTCTGTGAAGACATACACGCCGCACGAGTACACGGCGAAGTCCACGAACCACTGGTACTCCAGGAAGAAGCGCAGGACTGCGGGGAGTCCGCTGCTCAGTCTGCAGCCCCGCGAAGGACACCCCCCTCACCAATCCCCCCGGGGTGTAGGCTGAGGCGGGGACGCTGGGGACCCAGCTGGGCTGTTACCGAGGGCATCAACCGCTGTGAGGGGGCAGGTCTCCAGCTGGAAAGGGGCATCTCGGGGCACAGACAAGGGCTTTTCTTCACTATAGCCATTGGCCCACCTGTTGGGCGGGGGGAGGCGGTAAGGGGAGGAGGAATGTCAGACCAGCATCCTCTGTTCTCTCCTCCCCAGCCAGACATGGCAGCCCTCCCCACACCAGTCTGGAAGGTTCCACCGTGCCATCCTCGAAACACAGGAGGAGCTGGCTTGGGAGGTTCCTTCTCCCCAGCCGGGGTCTCGGCACACCAGGGTGTGGAGGCCACCTGCTCACAGGGCTGGCCCAGAGCAAACTGTCAGCTAGAGGCAACCAATGAATGACACTGACATCTTCTTAACCTGGTGTGTCCACCACTCTCCTCGGTGCCCAGAACTGCGCCTGGAAGGGAAGCCATTCCCCTAAGGCTGGGGCCTCACTCACCGTTCCTTCCTGCCTCTGGGCCTCGGTGGCTTTCCCTCCAGGGCCCGAAGCTCTTCCTCAGTAGGGTGCTTGTATCGGAAGAGACTGAGGGCAAAGACGGGAAGTCAGGAAAGCTCCAGCATGGAGGGCTCAAGGCAATGAATCCTCAAACCCAGGACTGGTGTCAGGGGGAGACCTGGACCCAAAATGCATGAGGACAGGATAGGCAGGGGCTATGCAAAACCAGGGGAACGCCTGGGGGGATGGCAGGGTGGCCCGGAGTCGCTGACACCCCGGAAACTGCCGGCTATCTCTTCTGGTGGAGCAGGCGTGTGCCTTGTCCTGGAGGGAAAGTTCACAGTTTCCAATAGGTCTCAGAAAGGGTCCGAGATCCCAACAGGGACAAAAACCACTGCAGGAAACAGATCTACAGCGAGAGTAGTGTGGAAGGGGGTTTAGATTCCAGGAAGGCAGGAGTGGGGGAAAGCGGCTGCTCTTCCCAGTGTGGAAATGTGGTCTCACGGGTGTGGACATCTGTCAAAACGGGTCCTACCGTGTGCTTCAAATATCTGCAGTTTATTGTATGTCAGTAATATCTCAATAAAGTTGTTTTTAAAAAACTAAAAACACTTTGGAGGGCGCAGGGTTGGGAGGAAGCCGAGGGGGCGGGGCCCGTGGGGACTCCTCCCACTGCCCGGGGTGGGGCTGCGGCTCACCTGCCGTTGCAGAGCAGCCAGCGTGCGAAGGAGCAGTGAGGTGCCAGCCTGTGCATGAGGGTGGCGGTGAGCAGGGTCACCACCAGCTGCACTCCCAGGACCGCCTGGGGGGAGGGGACACAATGGGCAGTGCCTGCCAGGAGGTCACAAGCTCACTGCCTCAGAACTCTGGCTATTTATAGAGAGGCTGGGGCCAGGTTAGAGAGAGAGGGCGTCCTGGGTTCCAGCTGCATCTTGAAGGAGGTGCCTGGGGTGGGCTCCGACTCAACTGGGGGAGCCCCTGCTGTGTGTGGATTCCCGCACTCCCTACCACCCCCACCTAGCTGGGGGGTAGGGTGCTGGAGAGCTCACGCTGGGGTTCACTTCTGGCCTTTGCTATGGATTTCAGGTATTCATCTCCCTGAGGCAGTTTCCCCATCTGGAAATGGGGTGCTGCCCATTTTGTTTCATGTACTGTTGAGACCACTATCCGCACCTACGGGAGCACAGCCAGTGGAAGAGGCTCCCCTCGGTAGTTCCCCCTGGCAGCTCCGCGTCCCTCTTTCCCACCGGAAATTATCCTAATGATTCCATCGCCCTCTCCTTCTCCCCCCCTTTGTAACCAACCTCCTTGAAAAGCCCATTTCTGGCCACTACCAGTCTCAGGACAAAAGACTTACACATACGAAGGGGATGGCTTTTTAAATTAGGAATTTCTCACTAAGTTCTACATAACAAAGTTTTTACCAATTCATAACACGTTTTTGCATATTAATTTTAAAACGTTTTAGAAGAAATGCTTTTGGTAATCAGTCTGAAGCTGGGTTTTCCTGCTTGAATGCAGTAAATACCAATTTGGTATCAGTAATTATGCAATTATATAAAATTATGTGCTCAGGAGTGCTGTCGACTAGTATTATATTATACTTAACAACTAAAGTGAAATAAAGATTACTTTAATATTAAAATTAATTATTAAAATTATCCTTTTAATCAGACAAGACTATGCTGACTTCAGTAGGAAAAGCTCTAGTGTGATGGGTATCGGGCCAACATAGTAATTCAGAACTACTGCTGAGAAATCCATCATTAAGGTAACTAATAGGATATTTTCTCTATGCCTGTAACTTGTAAACCAGGAACATTTTCTCAGTAATGAGGTCGGGGCCCCAACTTTCTGGTCATTAAATCTCACTAATTTATTCTCACTGCCCACCCTCCCTAACCCCAAGTGCAGGCTGGCTAGGAGTCACTAAAGACCGCGGGGACAACCAAAGTCAGGGAGCCCCCTTCCAAGATCAGTGAAGCGGGCCTCTTGGAGGACCCTCGCCTCCTCCTAGGATCCTCTCCCATCCTTTCCCGTGCCACCCCCAGCCTCCCATCCGTGACTCTCCAGACATCAGATCCTGGGGCTCCCCTGCTGATTTTCCTCTTCCCTCTGTGGCCTCCACCGTGTGACTCAATCTCCTGCTAGGTTTATAACCACCTACAGCCCTGCACGACCCCAACACAGTGGCACCTCCATGCAAACCATCTAGGTCTCTAAACCATCCTGCAAACCATCTAGGTCTCTAAAGGCCCCAGTACCCGCCCCTTACTCCCGCCGACACAGCACTCGGCCCTTTCCAGCGAGTCCTGATGTCAGTCAACATCCAAATCCTTTTTGCAGCCTGCAACTCTCAGAGGGCCCAACTCAAGACACCCTGCCTCTCACTGGCCGGCTTTCTCGGTAGCCCTCTCTGCGTCAATTCACTGGGGTCTCAGAGGCCCTCCCAGACCCCTGGCCTCTCCACTGCAGACACCTATCACCCTCTAACACCTCCCAGGGAGGAGACCGTTGTTCAAGCTTCGGTTCCAGCACCTAGGACAGGCAGGAGTGAAGGAAGGAAGGAGAGAGGGAGGGAAGAAGGAGAAGCAGGGAGGAAGGGAAGAGGGGAAGGAAGACAAGCTTCCCTTCACCTGAGGCTCCTGAGGTCCGTCCAGGGATATATTTCAAGCCCCGCCCCCCAGCAGCCTCCGATCTTGAGGTCCTGCCTCTGCAAATTTCCAAAGATACCTGGAGCCTCCCATCAGCTCACGTCCCTTTCCTGCTCAGTCTTTCCCTGGACCTACAATCTGAGAAGAGGAGACTCCTGCTACCTGCTAACACCAATAAGGCTTTCCTCCATCCTGTTCTCGAGAACCCTTCCGCTTAATCTCCCACTCCTTCCCTCACCCAGGCCTGGAACCATGTCCACTTTTCAGGTTCAGGCGCACTTCCAATGCCCCTCCTTGGGGAATCCTCCACGCGGGGTCGGGTCGTCCTCCAAGGCCCCTCCTCTGTCCAGTTCGAACATTTAGGGGTTGGGAGCTCCCGCTCTCGCCCCGCATCAGCTTGACCCACCCACAGTGGCCAGGCAAAGTCTGAAGAATAAACTCAATAGGTTGGACCCAGGGCTGCGTGAGACCTGAAGGTTCCGACTGTGCAGTCTCCGATTCTGGGGCCCTCGCCCGCCCCGAAGCCACCCAGATCCCCTTGGCTTGGCTCCTCCTCTCAGGGCTCTCCCTGGCCCTTCCACACACCTAAATCCACGCAGCGGCCCTCATGCTTCCGCAGGATCCATGTCGCCAGCCTGGGCTCCAACGGGACCCCCAAATTCCCCAGGGAGGATCTGTGCGTTCCCCAGTCCCCTTCGCGGGGCTGTGACCCCTCGGCAGGACCCCAGGCCCCTAGAAGGCCCTCAGAGATCTTCCAAAATTCCCGAACGCTCGGAAGCCTCCAATCCTTTAGGCGGAACCCCCAACCCCCACATAGGTCCTGCAGGGAGACTGAACCCAGAGAGGGACACATGGCCCTCAGCGCGACCCAGAGTCCCTCAAAGTTCCCAATCCCCACAAAGGGATCCCAGTCCCCTCGGTGTCTCCCTGAACCCCCTCAGCGGGATCTCCTACCCCTCAGTCAAGGCCCCCCCCATGCCGCTGGCCGCCGGCTCACCATGTCGCCGGCGGGAGCGCGGTCCGCTGACCTGAGGCTTCGGGCGGCTCTCGGGAATCCAGCCAATCAGAGCCCGATCTTTCTGACAAACAGCCCTTAGGACCAATTGTCAGGCTGCAGCTGGAGCAAACCACGAGGGACACGAGGTCGCTCGCGTTGCATGCTGGAAATTGTAGTTCGAAGACCCACGGCAAGCTCAGCCACCCGTGGAGTCAGGACTCTCCGGTACCCTGTGTGGCTGCCCTCTCTGCGATTTAGTCTCCTAGCCTCTGCACCCATCTCGCAGGTCTGAGGCAAATTCACTCTCCCGCTGGAGAGTTCTGAGTGTGGAACTCCCCTGATCAAGAACATTCGCTGACTCCCACTGACTAGACTCCCAAGTGCTCATAGTCTCATAGTAAAGTGCTCTACCTGATTTCCGTCTGCCGCCAGCATATTGTACACACTAGAATACAGCTTGCCACTGGCCATGCTATCTGTAAATGCTATCTTTCATCTCCGAATACCTCCTTTCTCAATCTTTTTCATTTAGCAAAGTCTTATTCATCTCTATAAGTCAGGACTCTGATTGAACACACACACATGCACACACAGACACACCCCAACTCAAATGGGCTCCAGCAAAAAAAGGGAAAATTTTGTGACAAAGAACTCTAAAAGCATAGTGAGCTTCAGGCATGGCTAGATCAAGGACAAAAAAAAAATGTCAGTCTCAAGAATCCAATATATTGTGTTTTGAGGCTTGGAGGAAAGGGCTTCTAGCATGGGTACTTAAGTTTTTGTGGATAAGTGTGTCTACCTGAATGTAGACATATATGTGGGTATGATGAGATGTCGGAGCTGGTTTTTTTTTTTTAACTTTTTAAAAGATTTTTTTTTAAGATTGTATTTGACAAAGAGAGAGATCACAAGTAGGTAGAGCAGCAGGCAGAGAGAGAAGGGGAAGCAGGCTCCCCACTGAGCAGCGAGACCGTCGAGGGGCTCTCCCAGGACCCTGAGATCATGACCTGAGCTGAAGATGGAGGCTTAACCCACTGAGGCACCCAGGTGCCCCTATTTTTTTTTTCCCGAGAGATAGAGAGAGAGCAGGTGAGAGAGAGCTCGAACTGGGGTGGGGGGGGCAGAGGGAGAGGAACAAGCAGACTCCCCCCTGAGCAGGGAGCCCAATGTGGGGGCTCAACCCCAGGACCCTGCGATCATGACCTGAGCCGAAGGCAGTCACTTAACTGAGTCACCCAGGCACCCCAGATGTCTGAGGATTTTTATGGGGCCTGTGGGTGGGCCTGTATAGTTAATTGCCTTGTCTCTGTGGGTGTTTTTTGTTTTTTTTTGTTTTTTTTTAGTTTTCTTTTTGTTTTGTTTTCAATTTATTTTTATTTTATTTATTTATTTATTTGACAGAGATCACAAGTAGGCAGAGAGGCAGGCAGAGAGAGAGGAGGAAGCAGGCTCCCCGCCGAGCAGAGAGCCCGATGCGGGGCTTGATCCCAGCACACTGGAATCATGACCTGAGCCAAAGGCAAAGGCTTTAACCCACTGAGCCACCCAGGTGCCCCTCTGTGGGTGTTTTTGTCTTTGTTTATGAGCACATGTGGATGTCTGTTTGTAGGGGATTCACTGTAGTTTTGGTCCCTGGACACAGAGTGTCCTCTGGAGAGAGGATGGGTGACAGTTGTGGTGAGGGACACTGGGATTTCCTGGACCAACATGGGTTCTGTGAGCCAATCTATGAATCCATGAGGGATCCAAGGAAGCTGGGATCTAGGAAGGCTGTCAGAGAAGGGGACCAAGAAAGAAAGGAGGGACATTTGCTGCAGGTCTCCTGAATACCAGGCTGCCGGGTTGTTGACGCTTGTGCTCCTTCTAGTAGGCTGAAGTGGCAGGACCGTTGTCTCCATTTCATTGACGAAGACACTGAGGCTCTGGGAGGCCCAAATCTCTACACAACACCTTGACCTCTCCTCCTGGACCCAGGGCTTATGAGTTTAGGTGTCCCAGCAGCGTCCATGCGGTGAACTACGGGAAATTCACACAGGCTGTCCTGATCTTCCCTCCAGCAGCTCCCCATCCTCCAGGTGATCCACAAGCTCTGGAGTTGACCTTGACTCCTCTCTCACCCATATGTGATCTGTCAGACCCTCCTGATGATGGTTCCGCCTTCCAAGCGTAGCCAGTCTCACCAGCCCCACGACCTCCACCCAATCAACTTCCGTCTTATCTCCGTTGCAGTCTCCAGCTCCCTGATCTCTGGCTTCCACCTCCACACCTCACCTCACCCCCCCCCCACAGTCTATTTTTCCCAGAGCAGCTTGAGGACACCTCTTAACACTTAAGCCAGACAGTGTCCCTCCTCTGTTCTAAAATGGACATTCCTTACTCTCTACTCTACATTGGACGCGCGTGTTGTCTGTTTCACACTGGACACTCCTTGTTCTCTGTTCTCCACTGGGTGAATACATATGCCCTGTCCTGCACTGGGTACTCCATGTTCCCTGATCCCTCACTAGACACTCCCTATGTCTGTCTGTATTAACCTCCCAGCATCCCTGACTACACTGAAGTCCACACTCTCATTCCACCATCTCTGTGTATGATGCTCTGGAAAATGCATCTCTTAGGTTTCCTACTCCCATGACTGCATTTGTGCCACAATTCCCATGATGCTTTAAGCCAGTGACCGAGCTCCTGGGAGACTCAGGGTCCCTCTGATGGTGACAATGGCTCTGACTGACATCACCATGGTGTCCTTAGAAAGGCTGGCAGAGGACACTTTCACACAACCCTCACTGCTTCCCACCCCCCTCGGGCAGAGCCAGCAGGTGCAGAGCTGGAGAAAAGGTGTTTCCAGAAGCCAGTAGCCTGCTGCTCACTGACCTCTCGTGACCCAGGAGACCCCAAGCTGTACAGTATAATTATACATGTTCAGGCAATATGTGACACAGTCCTTTCTGAGTCCCCAGGCTCAGACCCTGAAAACATGTGGTGAAGCCCCTGGAAGGCAAGAGGGATTTTATCTTTTAATTACTATTTCTTTCCTTCTTTCTTTCTTCCTTCCTTCCTTCCTTCCTTTCTTTCTTTCTTTCTTTCTTTCTTTCTTTCTTTCTTTCTTTCTTTCTTTTTAACTTTTGAGCAGGGTGTACTTTTGAGCAAAACTCGCTATTGGGCGCCGCCTAATGGACGATAGCGAAAGTGCAGTCTCCCAGGATGGGCATGCAGAACCGCACCCACCCGCCCATGCCCCCTAACCCCCAGTCTTTGAAAGCAGCCCACATTTCTAGGAACCCGACACGGGGCACTTAACCTGTGGGCACTGACTTCAGGGGCCGGCCTGGCTTCCTGTTCCCCGTGAAGGTGAGATCCACAGGCTAAGAAGGGACCCTCTCCAGCCTTGCCTCCATTTTACCCAGCCAAGGCTTAGGACTGGAAATATTTCTAGGGGTGGGGGTCAGAGCAGGAGACATGGTGGGCGACAGGGACAGACAGAGTGAAGGGGTGGGAGTAGCTCAGGAGCTCGGAAAGGCCAGGGATTAGATCTGAGTGTTATAAACATCCCACGAGACAACCTCGGGGATGACTGGACGGGAGAACCAGACGGAGCTCCTTCCGGTTCCTGGACACCCATCTGCGCTCGAGATACCCGCCAGAGTCGGGGTAGTTTGTGCCCCCCCAGAGTGGGTAAATAAACGCCCGGCTCCCTCCTGCCTCTGGCGGATTGCTGGGTCAAGGGATCAAGGGATATGACCGTTAAAAGATGAATCGTGTAGTGACCGCTCCCAGCCGGCGGGTAGGTAGCGCAACGTTCAAGACTCCCAACTACTTGCTGCAAGCGATTGCAACCCAGCCTGGGAACTTGCCCTTGAGTACACGACTGGACACCCTCAGAGGCTAGTAGCCCGGCCTCTAGCCCCTGGGGTGGAACCCCTATAGGTGCGCACTCTAAGCGCCCCCCCCCCACCCCGCCAGGGGACCCAGGGACGGAAGAGGTGGGCAGCGCTGCCCACGGAGTCACCTGCTCGCTGGCGCCCCCTTTCAGGGCTCCTCTCTGTCACATCCCTACCCCTCAACTGCCTTCCTCCGGGACACCCATCTTCTCAGGATAGGATTCTGGAGGGGGGTACCCCAAACCGAGACAAGGCAAGACTGAGATTTCTTGGGAACAGATGGGAGGACCCGGATGTGGTGGTGGCGGCTCTGAGCAGCGACAGCTAGTTTCGTCCATGGACACCATGAGAGTTTTATTGGTGGATACACACACAGGAAAGGGAGAAGGGAGCCCTCCCCGACCATGGATCCGAACTCCAGGCCCTCACTTTGGAAAGACGTAACTGCTTGCTCTTCTCTAACGAGGCGGGGAGGGAGATTGGGACCCCACGTGCCCTCACCCAGCCCTGCGTGGGAGGAAGGACTGGTGCCACCCCTGGGTCCACTATCGAGCCCAGCCGTCGGCTGTGGGCAGCCGGCGCAGGGGTGGCCCAGGCCGTAGGGGCTCTGCCAGGGGCCGGGACAGGAGCAAGGGATAGGGGAAAGTCTTGGGAAAGTCGCCGGGGGCCCCGGGGCCCGGCGAGAGGCGTTCGGACTTGATGCTGACCGGGGGGGTCGGCGGGGAGGCGCCACGGGCGGGGGGGCCCTCCTCACTCAGGCTACGGCTCCCACTGCAGGGAGAGACAGAGAAAGAGAAGGAGGGCTGTGAGCTCAGCAAGGAAGGGAGGAAAGCCAGGGAGGTGGTATGGCTTGGGCAAAGGCTCGGCAGGAGGATCTTGGGAAAGGAGGGGGTGGCAAGCCCTCTTGGGGTTTCCAAAATAGCCACTCATCCCACCAAGAACAGACGGGAGGGGCTGAGTGTAGAACCGCGAGTGGCCACCAGAGGACAGCAGTGGCTAGGGCTTGGGAAGACTTGGAGGGACCGCACAGCGGAGGGGAGAGAGGGACTTGGAGGGACCACACAGCTAGGGAGGGGAGAGAAGAGGGACAGTTGGGGAACTTACCTGGGCTGGGGTGGGGCGGCTGAGGGCCCATCACCCCTCGAATGCTGCCAGGGGGCCAGGGTGGGGGGCTGCAGCAGGCCAGGGGGTGGAGGGGGGTCTCCCAGGCCATAATCTGGGGGGGTAGGAGGAATAAACTGAGGCCTTGACCTCAGGGAGCCCCTTGCCCAAGCTTGACCCATCCCACCAGCCAGTTCTCGGTTCTGGTGGATGGGGAAATGCTGACCCCCACCCCCAGAAGGCAAGTGTATGGATGTCTCCCAGGGCAGGGTACAATGGGGGGTGTATACCTGGGGGACCTGCCGGGAGGAAGGGAAAACTCCCAAGTGGGGGTCCTGGAGCTGTGGCAGAGCATGGACTCTGTAGGCTACCGTAGAGGCCTCTCTGTGGGGAGACAGGGTCAAAGGGAAACTGAGGCCCACACCCACACCATCCTTCCCTCCCCCATCAGCCCTGCCACACTTCCCCCTCACTCACTGAGGTGCTCAGTCCTCCTCGGGCCCCCGCCAGGCTTCCAGGCAGGTCCGGCCTCCGCCCGTCCGCTGCTAAGTACAGGGGCGGTGGTGTCTTGCTGGCAAGGTGGCTCGGTGAGAAGAGAGGGTGTGCCAGGCCTGAGGAGCAGGAAACCCCCAAGAGAGGGCATGTGGCCACGTCATCGAAAGAAGTCTGAGGTCCAGAGGTAATACACACAGACAAGCAGGGCCTGAACCAAGATCCCCCCTACAGGCCCCCTGGGATTCCCACCCCCTTTTGCCCCAGGGCCTATGACGCATGCTCACCTGGGGGCCCAGCTTTGGGGGCTGCTGGCCGGAAAGGGGATGGGCGGCTCTGGGCGGGAAGGGCCTCCCCAAGCCCACTGGGGTCGCAGCCTGGGGGAGGCAGGGCCCCATATACCATGTCCGGGCTGGGCATCGTAGGGGCTGCAGGCTGAGGGCAGAGAGAACGGGATTGGTTGGAAGAACATGGAAATAAGGACATCAAATCCAAGACAGAAAACCAGGGGCCTGCCTCTGCCTCCAGAAGCCCTTGCTATGCTTCCTTCTGACTCCTTCCACATGACAGAAGGAGGCTGTGTCTGGTGCTATCACTCCTCAACAGCTAGGCCCAGAGCTGAGGCTTCTTGTTCAGCATGGGGTTGACACTGAGGGGGCTTCCCAGGGTGTTTGATGAATCAAAGAAATAAAGAAGGAAGGAAATGGCCGTCCACTGAACTCTTATTCATCCTTCAAAGCCCCAACTATAATGCCAACTCCTCCAGGAAGCCTTCCCATTCTACCTAGGTGGAGACCAGCTCCCTAACTCTAGGTCCCTGTCTCAGTCTCAGCCTTGACCATTTGGGCCTAGGAGGTGAGGGAGGACCCCATCATCGTGGTGCGGGAAGTCACTTACATAGAGCCGGGGCCGGGGCAAGGCTGGGTCACCGCCGTCACCTGCCAACCTCCGAAGCTTCTCTCCTGGCCCATCAGGCCCTTCATCTGGCTCCAGCTCTGGTCCATCGAGGCCCACGCCCCTCCGCTTCAGTGTCTGTGGAGAGGGGAGAAAATTCGGTGACCCTCCCCTCCCCCATCCTAGCCAGGGAACCTGGTTCTTCCGGAGAGGGAGGAGACCTACCCACCCAGCTCTGTGGGTGGACCCGTTGGAGTGCAGGCAAATCCCATTGACCAAAAACCCCAGTGAGTTATCACCTAGCAAATTCCAAATGTATGCGAGAGGGACTGTCCTGCTCTGGGACCAGAGAGGCCTAGGTCACACAGTAGGGGCCAGGATCCAGCGGCCCTGCTGGTGCTGTCCTAACTCTCCTCCTGAATATGACCCTGGTGCCTCCATTCCACGCTCGAACGTAGCCTCTGTGCGCCCAGTGTGAGACAGGTGTTTTCCTAAATGTTGGAGGACAACCTTCTAGGCTTTCCTGAGCTGCCTCCCCCTGGACCTGCACTCCCGGACCCCTGCCTCTCCTTTGACAGCTCCTCCCCACTCTCCTGAAACAGTAGGGGGGGCGCCACGCGCAGCCCTAGGCCTGCTGGTCTTTCCATCTCTGTGGCTTCCGCTTCCCATCCTGGGAAAAGATTCCCATTTCCAAAGGGAAGTGATCTCACCCATCCTGGGTGGCCGGTGTGGGGGACGAATCAGCTGGCGCCAGGCTGCCTCTTTCTCCTGGGGACACAGCAGCTCAGACAAAAACACTCCGGGCCCTCGGTGAGGTTTCCCTTGCTTCAATGTGCCCTTTATTCTGTTTCTGGCCTTGCCAAACAGGGGATAGGATTCAGTGAGCTGAGCTGTGTGCGGGGCACGCCGTGGAGCCCTCGATGCACGGTGGTGGGTGTTTTTAATCTCTACAATGGGGGCAGCTGCCCCTCGGAGGGACCCCACATTGTCTCAAACCTTTTACCAGCAGCAAAGCTAGATTGCAACACTCGTCTTTTGTGCCAACCCAGAGTCCCTAGGCTCGGAGCGAGCGCTGGGAGCTGGACTTCAGGGAGCTGGGGAGGAGGGCCCCAGGGGTACCTCGAGGATGTCGGTGTTGGTGCGGCTCTCGTGGGGCTCGCTGTACTCCGTGTACTTCAGGAGCACGCGGTCCATGTCCGTGCTGGCATACTGGAAGAGGCGATTGGCGCTGTTGAAGATGATGAGGGCGATCTCACAGTCGCAGAGCACGCTCAGCTCATAGGCCTTCTTCATCAGCCCAAACTTGCGCTTAGTAAATGTCACCTGGAGCCGGGACCCACAGGCAGGATGGGAGAAGACATGGATTGGGGGTGGCGAGGAGGAGAGGGAGGGGCCAACTGTTCCCCGTGGGTGCCTCAAGATCCGGTCGGGCTTTGTGCATGCTGTTTGTTCTGACTATACTGCTCCCCCACTTTCCACTTCTCAACCGGGCAAACTCCTACTGGTGCTTCAAAACCTAGCCTGAATATCCTCTCCTTTGGGAAGTTTTCCTGGGTCTCCAGGACAGGGCCCACGTTCCCTCTTTGGGCTTCCTCTGTTCTGTGCCTCCCTCTGGACCAGCCCTCTGAGTTGGGTGGGTTTGTGTCAAGTGTCATCTCTCCTATGACTAGGGCTCCCGTCACCAGGGAGAATAAATTAATAAATCAGCATGATAATGAGCAAATGTTATATCTCAAACTCCAGACACCACATCAAGGCTCCCCATTCCCTCACAGTTCCCCCAAATGGACAGGCCTTTGCCCAGGCTCGGTCCAGTGCCAAGAACAAATTTCCCCCAGCCGCTGTTCCACCCAGTGAACTCACCTGCCGATTCCTTTGGTCCAGAATGCGTGAGATCTGGATTTTTTTCCTCCCCATTATGCCAGGCTGGGTGGAGTGACCTTGTCCTTGGGGGGAAGGAAAGGAGGACAGAGTGGGTGGGTGGAAAGTGAGACCAGGTACCCAGCCTCCCTTCTGTCTTCCACCTGCCCCTGCCAAGCACTGAGAAGGGAGATGATGGGGGATATCAAGGCAGTCTGGCAGTCCCACAGTCCCCACTCGACCAACCCCAGATGCAGTAGATGCCCAGTGAATTCCACATGAAGAGAAGGCTAACTGAGTGTAAAGGATCGGGGTATAGATGCCCCACCCTTGGTCCTAAAATGAAACAAGCTGATAATTGTGGGACCTTGGGGGACCTTGACCTTCCTAAGCCCCTCGGTGTGTGCAATGGCTTAACAACATCCCACACAGCCCAGTGTTGTTGGGAGATGAAATGAGCTAGCCCATGGAAAGTATTCACATCCACCCAGCAAACAGCAGGTGCCACATATGTGCTGCTATTATGAATACTGGCAACAGCCTAAAAGCCCTTGATGGACCAGGTTGGATGGACATCTGATGCCCATACCTGGTGGCACTCAGGAAACATTGTTCAGTGAATCACTAATCTCGAGCCACTGGAAAAAACAAAAACAAAAAGAAAAACAAAAACCCGGTCTGCACATCGGACACTGGGAAGCCATTCAATCCTGTAACAGCTCCCCAACAAGCAAGATCGAGGGCTGTGTTTCCAAGAAAATGTATTTAAAAATTGCATCGAGGGGCGCCTGGGTGGCTCAGTGGGTTAAAGCCTCTGCTTTCGGCTCGGGTCATGATCCCAGGGTCCTGGGATCAAGCCCCACGTCGGGCTCTCTGCTCAGCAGGGAGCCTGCTTCACCCTCTCTCTCTGCCTGCCTCTCTGCCTACTTGTGATCTCTATCTGATAAATAAATAAAATCTTCAAAAAAAAGATTCATTTAAAAAAATAAAAAATAAAAATTGCATCGAGAGTAGAAAAAAGACTAGAAGGAAATGAGCAAGATAAGAGTCACTGCTGGGTGGAAAGTTATGGGTGAAGTTTCCCCCCTTTTTAAAAAAATTTAGATGCAATTCACACCACCTGAAATTCACCAGTTTAAAGTGTGCAATTCAGGGGCACCTGGGTGGCTCAGTGGGTTAAGCCACTGCCTTCGGCTCAGGTCATGATCTCAGGGTCCTGGGATCGAGCCCCGCATCGGGCTCTCTGCTCAGCAGGGAGCCTGCTTCCCTCTCTCTCTCTCTCTCTGCCTGCCTCTCTGTCTACTGTGATCTCTCTCTGTCAAATAAATAAATAAAAATCTTAAAAAAAAAAATAAAGTGTGCAATTCAGTAGCATGGAGTGTGTTCACAACATTGCACAAACACCACCTCCAGCTAGCTCCTGAAAGTTTCCATCCCCCCAAAAGGAGACCCCACGCGTATTAGCAGCCACTCCCTATCCTCCCTCCCCATCCCCTGGCAACCACGGATTCACGGTCTCTATGGACTGGTGCACGCTAGATGTTTCATAAATGAAATCGTACAATGTGTGACCTTTGGCCTTTTTTTTTCTTCCCTTTTCGATTACCTGAATTTTCTAACTTTCCCCTCTCGGTGATTATAGATTACATTCATTTAAAAAGAATTGGGGGCACCTGGGTGGGTCAGTGGGTTAGGCCTCTGCCTTCGGCTCAGGTCATGATCTCAGGGTCCTGGGATCGACCCCCTGCATCGGGCTCTCTGCTCAGCGGGGAGCCTGCTTCCCCCTCTCTCTCTGCCTGCCTCTCTGCCTACTTGTGATCTCTCTCTCTGTTAAGTAAAGAAATAAAAAAAATCTTTAAAAAAATGAAATAAAAAGAATTGGGGGCCTGGGTGGCTCAGTCGGTTAAACATCTGCCTTTGGTTCAGGTCATGATCCCAGAGTCCTGGAATCAAGTTCCGCCTCAGGCTTCCTGCTCAGCAGAAAGCCTGTTTCTCCTTCTGTCCCTTGCCCTGCTTGTTCTCTCTCTCTCTCTCAAATAAATTAAAAAAAAATTTTTTTTAATTAAAAGAATAACAGAGGGGATACCTGGGCAGCTCAGTCGGTTGAGCCTCTGAGGCTTTTTCTTTCCCCTCTCTTTTAAAGATTCCATTCATTTATTTGACAGAGAGAGAAAGCCCAAGCAGGGTGAGCAGCTGGCAGAGGGAGAGGGAGAAGCAGGCCCTCCACAAAGCGGAGAGCTGGATGCGGGACTCGATCCCAGGCCTGTGGGATCATGACCAGAGCCAAAGGCAGACACTTAACTGTCTGAGCCACCCAGGCGCCCCAAGCACCTGACTCTTGATTTCGACTTGGGTTCTGATCTAAGGGTCCTGGGATCAAGCCCTGCAGGGCGGGGCGGGGGGGGTGGTAGGTAGGGGAGCAGGTGGTCGCACTCAGCAGGGAGTCTGCTTGAGGATTCTCTCTCCTTCTTCCTCTGCCCCTCCCCCCAGAGTGGATAAATGAGTCTTTTAAAAAAAATAAACAAACAAGAATAACAGGTGGGAGTAGGTCAGGACACTCTGAAAGGACCTCAAGTGTAGAGCTCCCACTGGGATTTGAGCCTGAGGTCGGCTTGAGAGAAATGCTGGACCCTTCTCATGAGGACCTCCCTAGAAGGGTGCTCAAGGTTGAGAAGGGAGAGCTTGTGGAGGGCAGCATGTCCCCAAGACAGGCAACATGGTGGGCTCCAGGCCTTCCCCAGCTCTCCCCATGCCGGGCTTCTTGGAATGAAGGAGTCACATTGCCCATTGTAGAGCACACCTCCCACCATATGGACAGCCTCCCCAAGACATCCAAGACCCTTCCATCACGTCTCCGACCACATGACTTCCTGGCACTTCTCATGTCATAGGTGACTGAGGCTTTAGGTGGGTGGCCTGCTCAGGGTCAGGCGGGCCTGCTGACAGGTCCCAGACAGCCTCTGACCCACGGGGCAATCCTCAGCAAGGCAGGCCTCTCCCTAGGCCTCAGTGTGCTGGTCTGGGTATGAAAGGGGTTGGGTATGAAATACAGAGCACCTGACACGAGGCCTGGGAATGAGCTCTTGGGAAGTGGAGGAAAATGTAGGTCCATCTCCAGGAGCAACCATACCTCCTTCCCAGACTCCCTCCAGGGGTCTGGGTGGGACTCCCCCTGCCCCTCACTGTCCCAGAGTCCCAGGGCCCAGGAGTGTTAGACACTGTCGTATTTGGCTTGCTGTGTGATCCCAGGTGTGCCCTCTACTCTCTCTGGTCTGGGTCTCTGAGCAGTCACAACCAGGCAGAGCCAGGACCCACGGGAGCCCCAGCCCTGGCCCCCCAGCTCCAGCTCAACTTGCTAAATTTAACTTCCCAGGCTAATTTTACTCCCTGGCCGGAATCGGGTGCGTTCCCACGGCTGGGACGTGTTGCCCCAGCCCTGACAGGTCCCTGGGGACAGAAGGGGGCCACTGGTCCGGAGGTCCTGGTGCCAAGGTGACTCCGGAAATGCCCCCGTGCCTGGGGTCCCATGGGAACATGGGACTCAGACATTAATCTCCAGGCCTGGAAGATCTGAATCTGGACCCTTCTCAGTCTGTCCCCAGTTTAGACAAGGACATCCTGGCCAAGGCAGGGTTCACATAATGAGGGAGATCCATGAGCCAAAGGCTGGGGCGGTGGGTCTCTCTGAACTGAGACCCAAGAGCCAAGACAGGAAGTGAGTTCCAGGTAGAAGGAGGGGCAGGTGCAAAGGCCCTGAGGAAGGGTGAGACATGGTAATGAGGCTGGAGCAAGGAAGCCAGAGGTAGAGGCCACAGGGGTCACTCTGGGTCCTCTGATCTGTGGGGAGGACTATACGTTTTTGTCTAAGTGACAGAGAGCTATGAGAGGGTTTTGAGCAAAAAGCGATGGGGTTTTGATTTATCATTTATAAACTTAGCCACAGCTGCCATGGGGATCAGGACTGTTGGGAGCCAGATGAGAGAAGACAGGAGACTTGAGGGGAGACCAGGGCTGTGTCCATCAGGGGAGAGACTAAGGGTGAGACCCCCTCTGTTCTAGGCCTACAGCATATACTTTAAGTCACTGTACTCCAGGGGTCTTTGGTTCCTCCTGAAGCCACCAGATCCTCTGCCATCTCTGGGGCCAGGCCTGACAGATGCAGATGGGCTCATGCAGGATCTTGACTCTTCTGACTCTCAATGACCTTGGAACCCCCAACCCTCACCCAAGAACCAAACTCATCCTCAATTCTGGCCCTTGAGCGATCTACCCAACATACAGCTCTGATCATACCCCCTTCCTGCTCACACACTCTTCGTGGCTCTCCTCTGCCCTCAGGAGAAGTTTCTAGTCCCCAGCCTGGCATTTGAGGCCCTGCCCCAATCAGCCCCTGCCCATCTTAATCTACCTTCAGCAAAATGACTCTGCCTGGAAAGCCCTTTTTTTTCACTTGGCCAACTCCTATTCACACTTCAAAACCCGGCTCAAAAAAATTCATTCCTCTAGGAAGCCTTCCCTGCCCTTACTCCGGACTCCTACAGCTCCCAAACTTCCCCTCCAGTTTTGACCCCATGGGGCCAGGGGTGTGTATATCCAGCTCTGTCTCCCTCAGACTGGAAGTCCCGCAGGCCCAGATTTAGTGAATGGAGCAGGTCAAGAGAGACTCTGAGCTCCCCCCAGCTTCCCTCAACAACTTCCTCTCAGACTCCCCCAGCTGACTCCCTACCCAGAAATACATGGGCATGCAAATCCAGTCACTCAGCGTTGACCTGTCTCAGGCCCAGGTGTGAAGGGCCAGCCAAGGAATGCGGAGGCGAAGGCCCAGGGTGTGCATATATATTTGTACTCACATGCAAATCCCCACTGAGCCGCAGACGGACCCGGTGGCCTGTTCTCCAGATGTTGGCGTGATCGGAACTGCTGGGGGGAGGTGGCAGCACATGCTGAATGTGCCAGGCACGAGGGGGGAGGCCTCTTCTGTGCACACATCCCTCCCTCCACCCCCATGACAGCCAGCTAGGAGGCAGAGAGCTTGTGGCATCTGCCCAGCAGAGGAGCAAAGAGATGGACCCATTGACCCAAGAAAGGAGCAGCAAAGAAGGGCCAGGAGAAATCCAAGATGGCATCTCAGAGGAGGAAGCATGTGGTTGGGCCTTGATGGACAGGTTGGATGGGGGCCTGAACAGATGAGAAGAGGGTGGGCATTTGAAGCCAAGAGTCCGGCACCTGCCTACCCTTTTCTTCATACCCTCATTCTTAGCATGTAGGAAGTATCAACCATGTGCCAACCCCTGGGATAAGCTGATCACAGAAGAAGTAGAAAGTTTAAGTAGACCAATGACCATAGAAGAATAGAAAAGTGACTTAAGACCTACCATTAAAAGGACAGCAGGCCCATATGGTTTTATGGCTTTTATCAAACCTCAAAGGAGAAGGAAACGCAATATTATTGAAACTAACTCAGACTGTTGCAAGCAATGAGAATTGCCCAAGTCATTTTTATGGAAAATCCTATGTGTCAGAACTCGACTAAGTCCAGAAAGAGGAGATGTATGAACCATGAAAGGGGCAATGGGAACCAGGGATTACAGGAAAGACCTCTCTGAAGAGGTGAGATTGGAACTGAGAGCTGAAGCACAAGAGAGACATTGAAGCAAGGGAAGAGCCAGTCATGCGAAGATGGCCTGGGGTAGGGGGAGATGGTGGGGGTGGGGGTGTTTCTGGCAGGGGGATCTCCAAGGGCAAAAGTCCAGAGCAATCAAGAGTTTGGTATCTTATTTTTATTTTTTAAGATTTTATTTATTTATTTGTCAGAGAGAGAAAGAGAGCACAAGCAGGAGGAGCAGCAGGCAGAGGGAGAGGGAGAAGCAGGCTCTCCGCTGAGCAAGAAGGCTGATAGAGGACTCGATCCCCGGACCCTGGGATCATGACCTGAGCATCCCAGGAGTTTAGCATTTTAAAGCATTTTTTTAAAAAAGATTTTATTTATTTATTTGAGAGAGAGGCAGTGAAAGAGCATGAGCAAGGAGAAGGTCAGAGGGAGAAGCAGACTCCCCGTGGAGCTGGGAGCCTGATGCGGGACTCGATCCCGGGTCTCCGGGATCACGACCTGAGCCGAAGGCAGTAGTCCAACCAACTGAGCCACCCAGGTGTCCCTTTAAAGCATTTTTAAAAGATTTTTAAAATTTATGTATTTGACAGAACAGAGATCACAAGTAGGCAGAGAGGCAGTAAGGGGGGAGCAGGCTCCCTGCTGAGCAGAGAGCCCGATGTGGGGCTTGATCCCAGGACCCTGAGATCAGGACCTGAGCCGAAGCCAGAGGCTTAAACCCACTGAGCCACCCAGGCGCCCCTGGAGTTTGGTATTTTAAAAGAAATCACAGAATGGGACGCCTGGGTGGCTCAGTTGGTTAAGCGGCTGCCTTCGGCTCAGGTCATGATCCCAGCGTCCTGGGATCGAGTCCCGCATCGGGCTCCTTGCTCAGCAGGGAGCCTGCTTCTCCCTCTGCCTCTGCCTGCCACTCTGCCTGTGCTTGCTCTCTCTCTCTCCCTCTCTCACAAATAAATCAATAAAATCTTAAAAAAAAAAAAGAAAAGAAAAGAAATCACAGAAAACTGTATGGCTGGACAGCATGACAGTGGGGAGAAGGGAGAGGGATGAAGGATGCTGGTGGGGAAGACTGTGAGGGTCAGATCGCATAAGGCCACACGTGGGGAGTATGGGGGGCAGGGGGGCCGGGATATAATTTTACAGTTTGAAAAATCCCCTTGCACTCTCTTACCTGACCGATGGGAGAGGGAAGAGGTGGAGCCACTCTGGAAATCTATCCGGTGTCTACTAGGTAAATATCCATCTTCCCTCTGACCCAAGCAGTCTCTTCCCTCAGTATTCACCCAAGAGAAATGGGTCCATATTTTACCCAAGGACACAGATAAAAATGTTTTCAGGCGCTCCATTCATCCTTGCCCGAGCTGGAACCCACCCAGATGCCCTCTCTGGGAGAATCAGCTACTACTCTCCACTAGACTCCGTGATGGACGACTATGGAGCCCAGTAAAAGGAAGCACTCCCGCTCGGTGCGACCGCATCGTGGACCTCCCAGACGGCGGGCCCTCCCCACAGAGCTGGACGGGACAGTGGGGACAAGCCGTGTAATCCCATTTACACGAAGTTCCAGAAGAGGCAAAATTTCCTTACAGCGATGAGGGTCAGCTCAGTGGCCACGCCCGGCAGGCGCTGTGACACGGCCACAGGAGTTGCCGGGGCCGCTCACTCCCTGTCCCAGAGTCCAGGCACTCAGATGTGCTTAGTTTGTGCAGATGTGTTAGCCCTACTCTGATGATTGGTGCCTTTTTGTCTCCATGATGTATCTGAATCAAAAGGTGTTTTGTTTTGTTCTTTTAAACCGGGGCACCTGGGTGGCTCAGTGGGTTGAGCCTCTGCCTTTGGCTCGGGTCATGATCCCAGGGTCCTGGGATCGAGCCCCACATTGGGCTCTCTGCTCAGCGGGGAGCCTGCTTCCTCCCCTCTCTCTCTGCCTGCCTCTCCACCTACTTGTGATCTCTGTCAGTCAAATAAATAAATAAAATCTTAAAAAATTTTAAAAATAAATAAATAATAAAAAGCATCCCCTGTTCAGGGATGCCGTGGGGAGCAGCATCTAAGAAGGAGGAAGGTGACAGGGAGAGGCTGGGGCAGGTGTCCAGGTGGGAGACGAGAGGCCTGAACTGGGACAGGGGAGGGGCAGAAGCAGAAGAATCCTTTGGCAGTGAAAAGGCCTGGATGCACTGGTGGCATCCATGAGGGCTGGGAGAAGAGCCCAGCTCCCAGGCCTGAACACTGTGCAGGGAAAGAACTGAGAGGACAAAGGACGGTTTCATGAGTGCCCGGAGCACCATAAACTCTCTACAGCTGTCCTTGTGGTCACTAAGGCGATCAACAAACATGTCTGGGGTCCTTCAGGCCATAGCGTGTCACCTCTTTGACCTGGTGAGGTCTTTTAGCACCTTGGTGATGGAGATATGGGAGCTGGAAAGAATGCCACCATTGGCATTCTTTCCCCCACTGACCCTTCACCATGGTGCACTCCCTGTCTGAGGACTCAGTTTTCTCACCTGTAAATGGGGGTGAGACTCCTTCTCCCCCACCAGCTGGGGAGGACGGGGTGGTGGATGGTTCTGCTGACCTTGTCTTCTGGCCCTTCCAGAAGCCAGAAGGAAGAAGGGCGGGGCCTTGGAGCTGGGGGTGCTGAGTCAGCATGCCATCTTGGAAGACCACAGTGACACCCACAGCGACAGGCTGGGTGACATCAAGCCCCCATAAAATAGATTTTGAGATCAGAATTCTGATCTCAAAGGCCTTGTGGGGAGGGTTTGAGAAAAAAGACCAGGAGCCAGTCAAGTTCCCCTTCTTGGCTCCCAGTGGGGCTTAAATGGGGGGACGAGTGGCACAGTCACGCTGCCCGACCCCGGAGCCCAGAGGCCACAGCTTGGCGGAGCACCCAGACCCGGGACAGGAGAGGAGGAAAGGAGAAGTGAGAGGCAGGTGGGTGGCGGTGGGGGGGGGGGAGGGGAGGGCCCACGGGGACGTGGCGAAGCGGGGAGGGGGCGCTGTTCCTGGGCAGCCACAGCGAATCAGGCCTGGAGCCCCGCCTCACGCAACCCAGCAGCCGGTTTCATCACCTGTTCCCCAAGTACCTCATTACAGGCAGGAGACAGGAAGAGCCCCTTGGAAAGCTGGGACCCTCCCCCTCCCCTCTCCTGAGGACTCAAGCTGTTCTGACCCCAGCTGCCAGCGACCCTCCCCTCCCCAGCAGGGGCCCTGGGCCTGCCTCTTACCCTGGGGGCCTGGGGAGATGGTGCCCCAAGTGGGGGGGCCCACAGTAGTCCCCGAGGGCAGTGGGCTCTGGCAGTGACTCTGGTGTGGCCAAACTTCTGTGGGCCTCAGTTTCCTCCACCAGGAAATGAGAGAGTCAGGGTTACCTTGCTGAGCTGAGGTAGGGGGGCAGGGGGTGCTGGGGCTTCTGAGTAGGTCCTCTATAGATACTGGTTCCTTCCTTCCCCTGTGCAGCCAGCTTTCATGGTCACATGGTCATCTCTGCTCAGCCCTGGGAGGTGCCCAGATCTGAGCAAGGACCCTGGGCAGACTAGGCAGGGGGCTGAGGAATAGGGGGACAAGGAGAAAGCTCATTCCTCAAATGGACAGATGCAGGTAGGGAGATGCCCCAAACACATGCAGAGCCCCTCAAAATCCACAGAGATCTCCTGGACACATGTAGCACCCTCAAACACAGTAGATCCCTCCATACAAAAGTCCCCAGAAGACATGCGCTCCAAATACACAGGGACCCCCCTTAAGCCCAGGCAGCTTTCCAAACACACATATCCCCAAACACTCAGAGTGTGCTGCACGTGCAGACCCCCAAGTACACATAGACCTCTCCAGACGCTGAGCCCCCAACACATTCTAATTCCCTAAATGCAGACTCCCCAATACACACACACAGCCCCCAGCATACCATGCCCCCCAAAACATGCATGCTTCTTGTCCGTTTCCTGTAGAGCCGCAGACACAGGTAGGGCTCCCAGCCCTGCAGTGGTAACAATGCCCAACCCACTGGCTTCTGGAGGCACAGTGGTCAGCAGCTCCAGGGGAGGGTGAGGGGCTGGGGAGTCTGTGGGAAGTGAGCATCTGGGGGAGGTCACATATCTGGAAGCCTCATGCAGCTCTGAATCCTAGAAACTGAGAATGTTCCAGTTGGAGAAGGCCCCTCAGGGGTCCCTTGTCCATGAGGGCCTCTGATACCCATGGGGAAACTAAGGCCCAATGGGCTCCCTCAGACCTCCCCTCCCAAGGTCTGCTCCTAGGAGGCCATGTGCTGAGAAGCCAGGGCTGTGGCTGTGAACCTAGCCAGACCACAGTGTTTAATTCTCAGCTCCACCGTACATTCACTGCCTGACGTGCTCCAAGCCTTAGTTTCCCCATTTGTACTCTGAGTCCCTGAGAGCCCCTCAGGTGCCCACTCACCTGTCCTTCCTCTTTATTTTTTTTTAAAGATTTTATTTATTTATTTGACAGAGAGA
Organism: Mellivora capensis; assembly: GCA_004024625.1. Taxonomy (NCBI): domain Eukaryota; kingdom Metazoa; phylum Chordata; class Mammalia; order Carnivora; family Mustelidae; genus Mellivora; species Mellivora capensis. The sequence continues at coordinate 189,791 of PISX010000992.1, forward strand.
TCACAGTAGACAGGCAGGCAGAGAGAGAGAGGGAAGCAGGCTCCCTGCTGATCAGAGAGCCCGATGCGGGACTCGATCCCAGGACCCTGAGACCATGACCTGAGCCGAAGGCAGTGGCCCAACACACTGAGCCACCCAGGCGCCCTGTCCTTCCTCTTTAGAAAGGCCTCATCTACCAGCAAATTCCCAGTACCCCTTCTGCCCCTTTTCAGGCATCTGATACATTTCCACCACCGGGCCTTTGCCCAGGCTGGGCCTTTCCCTGGGACCACCACCCTTGCCAGGCTTGCCCTGGTCCAAGGAGCTGCTCCATGTCTTTTGAGGCCAGGGAGAAATCCCTTTATCTGGAGGCGCCCATTTTCCCAGGGAACAGTTACCTCTCCCTGAGGCACTCGGCCCCACTGGAAACTTTCTCTGCTTCTTTGCTACTTTCTTTGAGGCTCATGCTGCCCCATTCAGATGTCCGCTCGGTGAGGACAGGGATGGAACCCTCCACGCCCAGTGCCCGGCACACAGTAGGCCCCCAGTCACCCTTCCTTAAGTGGATGAGAAAACTGCTTAATCAACGGAAACATGGACAACTGGTTCAGTTTTCTTTCAAAGGCCCTGTGGCCACTAAAACAAATTTGTGCCCTGCCCCCTTCCAGCTGGAGACCCCTGCTCTAAACAGCCACTGGCACAAGAGCCAAGTGAAGGGTGCTCATGTTCCTCTCAGGCCCAGGGACTGACCCTCCGTAGGTGTCAGTGTCCATCCAGGAAGGAAATCTTGTCCCTCATCTGGCAAGAAGTCCAAATTCTTTGACACAGTCACCGCAAACAGAAGCCCACCGACCCCATCATACCTCCCTGATGGGTTTGGGACCCTTACACTTGGAGCTGGGAGAGCCTCTACATTCAGAACCCAACCCTGCTGTCCCAGGTTGGAGCCCAGGGCCACCCAAGGCACCCGGTGATGTCCCCTGAGCCTTAGGGGCAACTGCAGGGACGGCCCAAGATTTCTCTCTCTTTGTTCCAGAGAAAGATCTCCCCATGGGACCCAAGAAATTCATCTCCTGAGGCCAGGGCCTCCCTGCTTGGGAAATTAGCACATCTGTCAGCGCTGGGCGGAAGGGACTCAGCCCACAGCCCAGCAGACCCAAGACATAGCCATCCAAAGATGGGGTCTTTGGGCATCCCTGGCCCCCACTCTCTTCCCCCAGAAATGTCTGAGAGCACACCAAGGGCAGGGGACACAGCGACAGGGAGTGGACAGATCAAGCCCAGTGAGAGCGGGGACAACAGATACATAATCATGGCAGAGACAGAGGCCTTCAGGGAAGAAACTCAACAGGGGGAAGCAGGAGGGGTCAATGGCAGGGAAGGAGCTTCTTTGGACAGAGGGGTCAGAAGGGACTTTCTGAAAAGGGGGCCCTCAAGGACTAGAGGACACCAGCCAGGTTGGAATGTAGGGCAGAGACCACCTGGTGGAAGAAATGGCAGGTGCAAAGGACCTGAGGTGATCAGGTGCTGATCAGCTTCCAGGTGCAGGGCAGCCAGTGTGACTAAAGCAGGGGGGAGCCGATGGAGACAGAGGAAGGCATGGAGTCCACATGGGGCCTCAGGGGTGGGGATGAGAGGGTGGACTAGAGAGCAATGGGGAGCCACAGAGTGTGCACAAGGAGGTGAGAGCCGTGGTCTGATTCAGGGTTTTCAAAAGACACCATGGCTGCTGTGGGGAGAAGTCCTAATGGCGCAGGAGGCCAGGACAGCATTTTGTGGAAGATGGGGGAGCTGTGGGTGTGGACAGTGGACAGGGGCAGGCCTGTGTCCACAGCCTGTGACTCCCTATGCCAACCGGCCTCAACTGCTCAGTGCTGAGGGCCCTGCCTTGATCCTGGGTGAACCTGGACCTCGAGGAGAGCAGGCCAGGAAAGCAGACAGCTTTGAGGCCTCCTAGGCCCTGGTAGAGGGTGGGGTGGAGATGGGCCTAGATGGGGCTCACAGGGATTTCCACTTGGTCACAGTTTGGATGGTACCTCCTATTATTGAGTGACTACTGTTTGCCCAGGCCTACATGCCACCTCATTTACACACAGAACCTGCCTGACCCACAAACAGCCCAGTGAAGCAGAGATCACTGACCCCACTTTACACAAGAAGAAGCAGTCTTCTCCGGGCCACATAGTGAGATCCCCTCAGATTCTCACTCTAGCCTTGGCTTGTGCCCCAGAGCCGTCCTGCCGTACTCCAAATCCCCAACCTTGCATAGTCTGGGAAGTGAGCCCGAGGCATCATTGGGGTCCAAGACACTCATTCTTGGGCCTGGGGCTGGTGACAGGGCAGCCTCATAGATCCCAAGATGCAGGCCTAGGGAGACCCTCCTTTTGGGGGGTTGGGAAACAGGACCCAACCTGTGTGTGCACTCCACAGGGATTTAAGGGCAAGGGCTGGGTTGAGCTCTCTGACTCTGAATGGGATCCCAGTGTATGATAAATGCTCTCTGAAAAATAATATCCATCTTCAGGTGCCTATGTTCCTCAAATCTTCTAGAAGGCCAGACCCCTAAGATTTCTACAAGCATTGCATCTGAGTTGGGGTAACAAATGATTTCCCCCCTTAATTTGCATTTTCCAGATGTCTGCCTGGTTGGCTAATGATTTTTTTTAAAAGATTTTATTTATTTATTTGACATACAGAGATCACAAGTAGACAGAGAGGCAGGCAGAGAGAGAGAGAGAGAGGAGGAAGCAGGCTCCCTGCCGAGCAGAGAGCCTGATGCGTGGCTCGATCCTAGGATCCCGAGATCATGACCTGAGCGGAAGGCAGAGGCTTTAACCCACTGAGCCACCCAGGCGCCCCTCGGTTGGCTAATGATTTAACAAAATAAATCATTAGTTGGAGGTGGGATGTAAAACTGAGCTCAACGCTCAGGTCACAGGGGCAGCTACAGAACTTAGAGAGGTGCAGGGATCTTTCTGAAGTCACACAGAGAGGGGAGAGAGAAGACTAGGCCCTCATTCCTGGTTCTGTTCTCTCTGGATGGCAGAGGGGCAGCCTTGAGCCCATACTTTCTCTGGGGGGCCTGGATGTCTCCATATGGCCTCAGTCTTTCCTCCTGCAAAGTGGGTACTTCAGACCAGATAAACAGCCTCCAGCTCTTGCAGGTGAGACCTCCCCCCCACCCAGGCCCTCAATGTTCTAAAATTTCATTCCCTGGAAGTCAAGATTCACTCCTAGACTCAGACAGGCAGTGGGAGGCAGACACGGGGACAGGAGGGAAGAAGGCTGACTTCTCCCAAAGCCCCTTTGACCTTTGCAGTCAAACCCCACACAGTTGTCCTTCCCGGTCTAAATACTGCTTTGAACCCAGTTTCTGTCACCCCAATAGTCTGAGAGCTCTCATGACTGGATGTCAAATGTCCAAAGGTCCTGACCTTCCCGGTGAGGCTTTTGGGGCAGGCCAGGCATGGCCTCAGCTATTTCGGACTTCTCAAGTCTGCAACAAAGGGACCGAGGACAGCCAGGTAATCAGTCAGCCAAGTCTGCAGCCCAGGACCCTGGGAGAGGTGTAGGGGGTGCGGGGAACGCGGGTAGGGGGAGCAGGACTGTGAAGGTAACAGAGCCACCAGCTTGTCATGTATTGACAACCTCAGAGGACTGTGACTATTGTTCCTGTACCCACCTCCCTGATGGGGAAACTGAGGCACAGAGAAGCGGTTGATCCAGGCAGCTGTGCCACCCCCCCCCCCAGGGCTCCACACCTCCTATCCTGCCCCCAAGCTTCACAGGCACCTCGTGGGCCCACCTGAGGCCCCACACTCACAGCCTGAAGCTCGAACAAGGGTCCTGGCAGTCACAGGCACACATGCAGAGTCACACCACACGCAAGTGCGGGACAGTAACACACAAGGGCACAGCCACAGCAGAGAGGCGTGGGGTTGTGTACAAGGGCCTGGAGGATGTGCAAAAGGTATGCATTCCCGGAGAAGGGCACACTCCAGCTCACAGACCAGACACACAACTCACAGACATGTAACAGGGGCCCAGGGCCCCACAACTTTGGACACTCAATTTTGCAAATGACATCAAAACCCTCAGACACGTGCCCCTTGGACACACACCCTCTCAGAAACACAACCCTTGGACTCGCAACCCTTTGGAGACACCCTTCCCTTGGAACACACCCCTCAGATTCACACCCTTTGGCCATAACCGCTCAGGACACACAACATCTCAGACTCACATCCCAGGACGCACATCTCTTAGACACACACAACTCTCCAATGCACAGCAGCACACTTGGACTTCCAAACCCAACCCTAACCACAGGTGCCGTTCAGGTGACACCGCACAAACCACAGCCTGACGTGACACGCACCTGCTGGGCCCTCTGGACGCTTGCGGACGGGTCTGGCAGCCGCAGCAAGGAGCTCGGAGCGCGGGGCGGCCACAGGTGTCTCCAGAATGGGCGGCCCCGCCCCCGCGGGAGCTGATTGGGTGGGGTGGTGAACGTTTGCATATGGACCGTGATGGGCAGGCACTTGGGCGTGGCCCCGCCCAGGGAGTTCTGGGGACCGGACTCAGACCCCGGAAGACGCTGAAATGAGGAGGGCGTATAATGAAGAAAGGAGACCAGGGCGGGGGCTGGATCAGACCCGCGAGACTTCCCCCGCCCTCACTGGGGGCCCTAACCTTGCTACTGTGACCCTGACGCTAATTCGGACCTGGTCTCCTGTTCGGATCACTGCTAATCCCAACCCTAGACTTATTCTAAACTGAGTGAAATACAACTTGGACCCGAGACCCTGAAGGCTCCAGGGATGGTACCTGGAAGCCACCATTGATCCTTGCTCTCACCTAAATGGAAGGACTGCAGAAAGTTGACTCTGGGGTCCCCAATGAGGTGCCCCTGTAGCCGGATGCTTGCTTGATTCCTGTGTCCCCACAGGAGGGCAACAGACCCCTCTGGCTGCTGGGTGCCGGCCTCCCCTTGAAAGGTCAGCTGTGTGCAGGGGGTGTGGCTTCCAGAACCAGACCCCAGCCCAGACCCCTGCATCCACTTCCTCCCTGGGATCCCAGCACCACCTAGCAGAGGTCCAGGCCCGAGGAAATCAGAACAGGACTGGTAAGAGAATCAGTGTGGATAGAATTGCAGAATGAAGATGATTTTGGACTGTGTAGTTCTGGAGAAACCACTGGTCTGGAGAAGGCAGAGCTGCCACACACACTGACCACCCCCCCCCCCCCAAGCTCTGGGGAGTCAGGACTGGGCCAGAGGGGCCAGGGAGGGCTTCCTAGAAAGGGGGGCATTTTACTGGGCCTTGAAGCATGAATAGGAGTTTGCCACTGGGAGAAGGGTTTTCCAAGAGGTAACAGCACTTGCAAAAGTGTAGAGGCAGAGAGCAGTGTTTTTTGGTGGGGGAGATGAGGGAGATGAAGCCAGAGCAGTAGGAAGAAGCAGACTTGGCTGGGCACGCAAAGAGAGGCTGGGATATGGAGAGGAGGGGAAGGAATTGGGGCGGGGTGGGGGGGTTTGGGGCAGATAAAGTGGGAGAGCAGGTGGGTTGCAATGGCTGCCTGGTATCCACCTTCTTGGAAGACAGCAGGAGATAGCTAGACTCCTGGACTCTGTGGGGAGCATGCAGAGATGTTAGTGTGTGGGGGACACTGAGGCAGGGAACTGGGGTTCTGGAAGGCCTCTACCCAAACCTCAATCTACCCATCTGTGACATGGGCAGTTTGGATTCCTAGTCTGGGCAAAGCTTTCATCTTTAGACATAAGCTAGGGTTCACATTGTCATAAGAATGTAGGGACCAGGGGTCCTGTCTCTGCCCCACTGGGCTGCCCCACAATGCTCCACACCAAATGCTCAGATGTCCCAAGAACACACCAGAGCCCAGGCTAGGATGGGGGCTTCTGCCTTGGCTCCAAAGCAAGAACAAGGCTTGGGGAGCGTGGAGGTGGCTGGGGAGCCCCGGGCCCCCCGAGGGCTGCTCTGTTTACCCGTGGCTGCCCGCCTGCCTCTGATGCAACAGGTAGGCTCTGGTTACGTGAGGGCAGCAGCTGGAGTAGCTCTGGGAACAGCCAGAGTGTGTCGGGAAGGGTCTGCCTGATTTGAGCTGGCTGGGTCTACTCCTATGCATCCCACCCACTGCCCCCTCCCACCACACGGCTCCCTCCCATGTTCCTGCCCCCACTCCCCCACTCCCCTGTTCCACACCCCCTTACCTTTCTGGCCAGTCCCACCTTCTACCATTCATACTGTTTCCTTGAACAGCCTCTCCTTTTTGTCTTTACCCCAGTTCCTGTCCTGTACCCTCCCCCATCACTGGCTGTGTCATCCCACGTGAACCTTCGTCCCCCATCAGGGCAAAGTCTTGACCTCAGTCTTCTCAGATGAGGGGACACCCTTCGTTGCTGGGGGGAGAAGGGAGTAGAAAGGGTCATAGAGGGGGATTTGGGCAGGGGCCTGGAGAATGGGGGATGCGGGGAGGTGGAGGTAGGGGTGAGAAGATAGGATGGTGGTAAAAAAACTGCCTCTCCCTCTTCCAGATCCCCTCCCACAATGTCAGGATGGGATGGCTTTGAAGGACCCTCCATGGCAAGTATAGTGTGACCCAGTAGATAGGTCCAGGGTTAGAGAGCCTGGGTCCCCACCACAGCTCTGGTTCCCACTCACCGCATGACCTCAAGCTGGTCACTGCACCATGAGCCTGTTTGCGCATGTGAAAAATGGCTGGAATCATTTCAAGACCTGCCTTCAAAGCCCCCTCCTCGCATTTGGGGTTCCTCTACCCCCATTCCTCCTCCCAGCTCAGCAATGACACAGGTGGTTGGGGATGTCTGTGTGTGACTCGGTTTCCCCCATTGTGGAGGCTCCTCCAGGCCAGATCCCGTGTGGGGTTGCACCACAAGGGTGTCTCCAAGGGTTTCCTGAAGAACTAAAGAGCCCTGGAGAGGGTTTGAGCAATGGAGGGGCATGAGGACCAAGCTTGAGGCATGAAAGACCTTGCTGGGGGACGTGGCTGAACTAAGAAGGAATTTCCTAGGGGTCGGGCCCTCTGAGAGTGTAGAGCAGGCCTGAAATAAAAAACAGAACTTAGATTGGGGCTAAGGACAAAAAGCCAAAACTGAAGTCTGATTCCCATCCTGATCACTGTGGGCCAACTAGGGGCAAGCCACTGCTCTCTTGTGCCTCCTTTTACCCCATCCACAGATCGGAGAAAGCCTGGGGTGGCCTCACAATTCACCCAGAGCTGAGATCCTTTTCAGGTCATCCCTACCCTCATGGGTTCTAGATTCCAGCTTGAATGCCTCATGGCACAGGGAGCTCACTGTCTCTCTCCCAGCTACCCCCATCTCTGGGGCTGTCCTGGGAGCAAATCCTACTGAGTCGGGGCTGGTAATGCCCACACCTCCACCTTGGCAAGGAGGGGAGACTGCCAGCACAGCCCAGGAGCACATGGGGGTTGGTGCGAGGTTCTGCTGGGTAATCCGGCCTCATGGAACCTTAATTCACTTTCTGAAAAATGGGAGCAAGGACGTATGGGGTGAAAAATTAAAGAGCATCACAACACATCTATCAGGAACAGCCAAGAATGGGGATGACCACTTGGGAGGCCCAGAATCCTGACCAAGTCTTTGTCTCTTGCGCCCCCTGGTGGCCAGCAGGTGTGGACGTTCTCTAGGTGGGAAGTGAGAGGGACATGCAAATGAAATGCAAATAAACCAGGGACATGGGGAGCCTCCAGGCAGGGAGTGGAAGGGGTCTTCAGCCCAGTTCTGCTCTTTGAATGGAGAAGACTATTTATTAATCACTGGGGGAGATCGCACGGGGGGGACCGTGGATGATGGGGAGCCCTAGGAGGGTCTGGGGGACCCCACGGCTGTGCCCGCCTAGTTCACAGCACGGAGTAGCCCATGGCAGCCCCTGGAGTATATGCAATGAACTCATTTGGCTGTCCATCTGACCCCTAGGTCTGAAAAGGCTGGGCTTTCTTGCTCACCAGGGCATCCCCTGGGCAGGGCCTCGCCCACAGAGGGCAGTCATGGTTGGCTGGACAAACGGCTGCTTGATGGACAGGTAGAAAGACAGCTGGACAAGAAGTGCCTTCAGAGAGGGCCAACAGAGGGCAAGTGACTCTGGGGGTGCCACACACCAGTCAAGACCACTAATGGGATGGCCCTAAGGATCCTCCCTCCCCACCAAAATGAGCTGAGGGCAGCAGGGAGGCAGGATGGCAAAATACACCCTAGAAAGGGGATAGAACTGACCCTTTCCTGGCAGTGGGAGGCAGTCCTTCTCCCACACCTCCTGTGTTCATGAACCCTGTCCTAAGCCCTCAGGCTCCTCCACAACACTGACACCCCACCAGGACCCTCTCCCCCGATCCTTGCCACCCCTCTCTTCCAACCACCCATACCACCAAGGGAGGTGTGGGGATCCTGTCAGAGCAGTGGGCCTGGGACCCACCCGGACTCCACTCCCAAACGACTCCATTCTGATCTCCCCAATATGTGGTGTTGGACACTGCACCAGTACACAGCTGGCCTCAGCGGGGGACAAACTGTGCCATGACCTTCCAGCCTTGATATTCATAGCGGTCAGTGTGGGCCCTTCTGTAGTCAGCAGAAATGGACTCGGAGCAATTTTGGCGAATACAGTAAGTTGCAGACTAATGAAACTGAAGAATCAAGTTTTGCTAGTGTTGGGTACAGCTGGGTCTAGGACCCCGTGAGTGTTCTTGGTCTGCCATTTGCCTAGCTCAATGACCCTCACGGGAAGATGGTGACTTTCCATGCTTCCCAGCAAAATTCCTGGGTAAGACCTCTCACCGGCTCACATGCTCATGTCTACCCCATCACAGTGACCTGGGAGATGGAGGTTCCGATTGGCCAGGCCAGTGTCCCACGGCCACCCCTTTAATTGAAGGTGGCTTTTCCATATGGCCTGAGTCTGGGGTAGGCATTTCTGCTCAAGACAGAATGTGGGCCACGCATCCAGGCACACAAATGTCCGCCTCAGCCTGCAGAGAAGGTCCAGGCCAGTCTTCCTTGTCCAGGTGGAGAAAGGGAGGACCAGAGAGACCCAGCTCTGGGGTCCAGGTCACACAGCATCTCAGAGACAGGGCTGGGACTAAGCCAGACTGGAATCTGTTGACCTTGTATAGCTCATGCCACATCTTGAATGTTCTTTTTCCATTTGTACTTGTGGGTGACACCTGCCTTACAGGGCTGCCTGAAGATTAAGGGTGAAAAGATGAGCCTTCCAAAAGCCCCAGCATGGTGCCAGGCACACAGTGGGTGGTTGATCAGGTTTAACAGGATGGCAGTTATTGGTCTGTGGGCCTGTGGCCATGACCGTGTGTCTGATTGATGGGGGGCAGGTGGAAGTCTAGGAGCAGCAAAGCCTCATCTCTAGACATTCACAGAGGGCCCCAGAGGTTCTGGGCAGAAGAGGAATGTGCTGGCCACACTTGCTTGGTTTTTAGTCCCTGCCAGATCCCAGACTTGTGTCCAGAGGCCCAGCTCTAGTTGGGCTGAAGGGTGAGGGTTAGGGAGAGGTGGGAGACCCTCAGGGCTGCAAGGCCACCTGGATGAGACAGCACTTGAGGCAGGAGTTTGGGTGGGACTGGGAGAAGTGAAACCCAGGGCTTGGAGGGTCTGGGTATGACTCCCACTTCTGGTCAAGGGCAGTGACCCCGCCTCACCTCTCGGAGACTGTTTCCTCTTCTGTAAAAGGGAACCGTGAGTATAGGCCCAGGACTGGAAAGGCAGGTGAAGTCAGAGGCCAGGGGAGACTAAAACTTGATGCTATAAAGGTCACGAATCACCCTGTGGGGAGCACTGCTGGGGGAAAAGTGGGGATGGAAGACTGTGAGGGACAATGGGCAGCAACTCAAAGAGGAAGGGACCAGGGTCTGCAGGGACCAGGCAGGATCAGGAGGAGGCACAGAGCATTTTATTCCGAGGGCCTGCAGCAGCAGAGGGACGGCAGGTGACATGGGGTGTCGGAAGGGCAGTAGCCTTGAGGCTGGGTGGTGGGGGAGGGGCACCGAGGCAAAGAGATGGGAGGGGAGAGATGGTGATGTGTGAACCCAGGGCTGGCGGGCAACCTGGTGCAGGCCTCTGGGTGGGCTGCTGAGCCTCTGGGCAGCCCCTCCGGCTCCAGGCCCTCCCGGATGCCCCCTAGATGATCCGCAGGAGTCCTCAGTACCCCCGGACAGAGAGCTAAACCTGGCACAGAGCAGGTGTTCACTGAGTACTCTGACTGCACAGGCATGAGCTCTGCTGCCTGTTGACTCTGGGAAGGGGCTGTTGCTCAGGGGCTGTGAAGGCCCTGTTGCACCCATGCCTCCCCAACCCTCCAAGAGGGCCTCTGAAGCCCAGTGTGCCATCACCGTGGCTGGCAAACGAGCAGGGCTTTGAGAACTACAAGAGTAAGGCCCCTCAGGGGCCTCCCATCTGCCAGGGTCTGTCTTCCATGGGCAAAGAATAGCATGTAGCTGGCCTTGACCAATGGGACATCCGCAAGGGGAAGCAAGAAGATGCTGGATGAGCACGGGCACACTGGGGCTGCCCTCTTGGCACCCAGTCCTCAGAGAAGCCTGCATGGGCCTGTCGGGGAGGCTGGGCACAGGAGAACTGGAGCCCCAGCGGCTGACAGCACTGGCCGATGTTCAGACATGTGAGCAAGGCCACCTCTGAGTGGGCAGCCCCATCGAACTCCGAGAGTGCCAGATGGTGGCCTCTGGCTAAGCCCCGCCAAACTGCCCAGCAGACCCAGCCCACGTTGCAGAACTGTGAGCAGCCAGATGACTGTTGGCCGCTAAGCTCTGGGATAGCTTGTCACGCAGCAGCAGCTGACGGCTACAACACACAGCACTGGGCAGCAGCGCCCTCTGCTGCCTGATGAACCACTCTGACAGAAGGGAACAGCAGAGACCAGAGAGGGGAGGGACTTCCTCAGGGTCACACAGCAGGTTGGCAGTGGAGCAGAGATTCCTGAGCTGGGTGGGTAACCGTCATGCTGGGCTCTGCCTGAGAGAATGTGCGTGAGTAAAGCAGGCAGCTGGCATGTGGCAGGCTAGGAGAAACATGGGAACCCCTTTCTGTCTTGGCAGGTGTGACATGGGGTGGAGACAGGGCCTGTGGCCTGGGTAAGGGACAGGGAGATGGCAGAAAGGGCACCAGGGAGAAAAGCTGACAACGTCCTGAGCAGCAGAGGCCTCATGGTCCCTACGACCCTGAAGCCTTGCACTGAGGAAAGCATCCTACCAGCCCCAGGGAGAAAGCCCCAGCAGTTAGACAAGCGGGTCCCTTCTGGGACATGGACAGGGCGGATTAGTTCAGAACACGGAGGACAGAGGCTCACGACCCCACTTGTCACTGACCTGAGTCAGAGGGGCCAAAGCACTTCCAAGTCTCTTCTGGGATCAGGCTGAGGAGGGCAGGGGTGGTTCCTCAGGGCTGGAACAAAACATGTGCAGCTTCCCTGAGGCCAAGGTCAGAGCCCCTTGGGCCTGCTCAGTCAGGCTGGAGATGGGCCTGGGTCACCCTCTAGTCCCCTAAGACCCCCGGCCTCAGCCTTCAGGGAATCCTCTGTAACCATGGGCCCAGCCACCAACTTCAGAGGTCACAGCGGGGACTCACGCAGGCCTGGGCCTTTCAAAGCCACAGGGCCTGCCCAGGGAAGCGGCAGCAGCGCCTCAGCGGCTCCGGCCTCTTTCAGAAGCACCTGCATCTTCAGAGCGGCAGGCACAAGCAAGGCCTTCGAAAGCACTCAGCGAACCATGAGTGAAGAGTCAGAGCCGTGGCCCTCTGCAGCCCTCCTGTGTCCTGTGTCCAGGGCGCCGTGCATGACACCACACAGTAGAAGGAACCCAGAGACACACGCGTGGGACTACCTCAGGGAGACGGCGGTGGCCGCACGCCCCTTCTCACACATCCTCGGGGCTTTTTTGTTTTTGACAATTCTTGTGTCTCGCTTCTCAGAAACAGTGACGCAGATTTTTTTTTTTTTTCTTTCTAAACATCTGCTGGGGGACAGGCATGCCCGAGTCCCAAACTGCAAGGGCCAGACACACCTCAAAGTCAAGCTCCAGCTCATGGCACATGCCCGTGGGTTCAAATGCATGTTTATTACATTAGCATGAAAATGAAAACAAAAACTTTCCCCGGGCGCAAGGACTTGAGGCCTTCTGGTCCCGGGTCTGAAGCCTCCTTCAGCTCCAGGGCCCCTGCCCACCCCAAGGGCTCCCCCTTGTTTCCACACTCTGGCCACACCCACCTCCTCGACCTTCCTCCAACACCAGCCCCAGGGCCTCTGGCCTCACCCCTGTCCAAACTGGAGCACCCTCCCTGCCGCACCTCTGCACAGTCTGCAGGCCTCTGCTCCCACCTCCCTTTCCTTCCTGCAGGCATGTGAAGTGCTCTCGTCTGTTCTGTTTACACAGTCGCTGTGTGCCTCCCCGTGAGACCACGAGCACGCAGGTGTTGGTCACTGCCGTGTCCCCCGTCCCCAGCCCGGGGCCGTGCCCACAGCAGAACTCAGGACTAGGAGCTGAGTGGCTGAACTCTCCCCGCTACAGATGCCGAAGGACAGGAGGAAGCCACCAGACACCATGAGATGAGGAAAGGGAGCTGTCGGAGGAGCGAGAAGTGGCAGGTCCCGGCTGAGCAGCAAAGGTCCTCACAGTGAGGAGGCTGAGGGCAGCAGGAGCGGGCAGTCCCCAGAGCTACCTGTGGCCCTGGGCGGTGGCGTTCATGTGGTCCCGGATGCTGATGGCCTGTTTGAGAAGACCCTCCACGCTGCGGAAGTAGAGGCTGCTGTCCACCAGGTTCTTCACAGCGCTGAAACGGGAGGATGGACCGGTCGGTGCCACGCCTGCCTTACCCTCCCCATCCCGGGCCTGCCCATGTATCCTCCCTACCGGAGGCTCGTGGAGGGCCCACACGGGCTCAGGGCCCAGCAGGCACCTTGCGGATTCAGGCACCTCCTCCCCAAGGGCTCATCATGGGCTTCAAGTTTCAATTTCTCTGCCCTGCCTAGACGGCATCCATCCAACAGAACACATCATGGCCAGATGCAACTTTTAAGTTTTTATTTATTTATTCACTTAAGTCATCTCTACACCCAGCATGGGGCTCAAGCTCATGACCCTGAGATCAAGGGTCGCATGCTCTTCCGACGGAGGCAGCCAGGTGCCCCTAGATGCACCTTTTACATGCCCGCTGCCAGGTCACCTAATGGTTTTGTTTGTTTGGCTGAAGATTTTATTTATTTGAGAGAAAGAGTGCGTGCGCTTGAGAGAGAGAGAGCGCACAAGTAGGGGGAATGGCAGAGGGAGAGAGAGAAGCAGGATGCGATGCGGGGCTTGATCCCAAGATCCCAGGATCATGACCTGAGCCAAAGGGAGACGCTTAATCAACTGAGCCCCCAACTGACTGAGCCCCCCAGCCGCCCCAGATCACCTAATGTTTTGAAGAAGCTATAAGCCTGTAAAGATGGCCTCAAAGACATCTTGGCTTTCCTCTCAGATAACCTATTCCTGCCTCTGAAGGAAGCTTTATCAACTCAACTATGAAAAGCTCTGGAGGTTGAGTTTGGAGGGAACTAGAATAATTCACCACCAAATGGGGGTGGGGGCACCACAGCACAGCCGAGCTAACCACATGTTGGTGCCACACTGAGGAATGTTTAAGGAAAGTGGCCCTTCCAAAAGCAATGCAGGAAAATATTTACCAGGCCACTCAGGGACTTGCGGATGCTAGCAAGTCACCAGCGTTACAGCGGCAGGAAAAATGAAGAGTGTCTTTTTAAAGCTCTTCTATTAAAGACAAAGAAATCACTCCCCTTTGTTATCAGTCAGGGACCTGCTGGAAAATGGCCAGGAGATCAAAGCCAGGGGTGGGGTGGGGGGTGGCAGGGGTGAGGGGAGGGTTGTGGGGAGGGAAGAAACCTTGGCTGACACCCTCTGTTAGTTTGCTCATCTTAGCACCACCAAACGCAGTCAGCCCTAGTGTTTGCCCACCTTGATAAAAAACTTTCCATTGTAAGGTCCCTACTGAATAGTTTACCCCAATTCAGTATCTTTAAATTTCACACCAACTGTTAACACTGCGTAAAGCATTCTGAACAACTAGAAGATAAGGGCTCTTTCACGTCCCTAAAGGAAACCTGGTCTCTTAGCAGAGAGAAATTCGCATCTCCCTCAAGAGAAGCACTCAGAGTACTCCAGCCTCCTGTCTAGCTCAGCATGGACCAGTGGAACCTTCTGGAACATCTTAATCCACTGACTTGGCTGCTAAGGAGCTAAAATATGGTTATGTGAAACAGAGGGGCTGAATCTTTTATTTCATTTTGCTGCATTAAAATCTGAGTGTGAACAGTACCCCACAGCCCAGACTCCCGTGCTAGATGGGGCGGCTAGAAGAACTGGGAGAAAGTACAGATTCTGATGTGTTCCTCCTCGTGGCTGTCCAGGAGCGGTCTGGCAGCTGTTTGGCAGATGTGAGAGAAACTCCTCTACTTCTTTACTACTCCTCCTTGAGCTAATCAAGGAGGGTGTTTGAGGCCATCAGCCTCAAGAAGACGCCATCTGTCTGGGCTGCCTTCTGTCCCAGCGGAGGAGTCCAGGCTGCTAATGGCAGAACACGCAGCTCAGTGCCCCTGGCAGCAGGACTGCCTGTCAAGGAGCCTTCGCCCACACAACAGGAACAGGCAGGCCAAGCCCGTGGTGCCACAGATGAAAACGGCTGGGGTTTCTGGCCTCCACCAAAATGACAGCCAGCACAAGGGACAAGCAGCACTTCTAAGCAAAACTGCCGGGCTCCCGAGGCAGACAGAACGAGCCAGGCCATTAAACACAGTCAGGGGAACCAACAGAAGAGTGGGAGGCGAGACCTGCAAAGGAGCAAGGATGACAAGGAATGCTGCCTGCCGGTTTTGGCTCTCTCACACATCCTTCCCTTGGGGAGGGGGCAGGGATCTGAAGATTTAGCCAAAGCTAAACACAAAATAAGAAGAACGAGATTCGGTGGTCCACCCACGTTCACAGCAGCGCTCTCCACAGAAGGTAAAGCATGGGCGCCACCCGGAAGTCCACCGCCAGACGCCAACGACGTGGTGCCTCCACGCAGTGGGATGCCACTTGGCCTTCAAGAGGAAGGACATTCTGACTCAGGCTGTTGCATGGGTAGACCCGGGGGACAGCACATGGAAGGACAGGAGAGGACACGAAAACACAAATCCTGGAAGACTCTATGTGAGGTCCCTCAAAAGGCCAGATTCATAACCAGGAAACAGAATGGTGGGGACCAGGGGCTAGGAAAGAGGGGAAGGGGGGTTAGGGTTGAACGAGGAGTTTCAGATTTGCAAGACGAAAAAAATTCTGGAAATGGACGGTGGGGACAGCTGCACAGCATTACTAATGTATTTAATACCACTCAACTGAACACTTAAAAATGGTTGAGGTGATATATTTTTTGTGTATGTTACACAGTAAAAAAAAAACTGGAGGAGCACCTTGCTGGCTCACTCAGTGGAGCCTGGGGCTCTTGATCTCAGGGTTGTGAGTTCAGGCCCCACACTGGGTGTGGAGCCTACTTAAAATTTAAAAAAAAAAAAAAATTGGAAAGAAATAAAAGTTTAAGGGGTGTCTGGGTGGCTCAGTCTGCTAAGCATCTGCCTTCAGCTCAGGTCATGATCCCAGAGTCCCGGCACTAAGCCCCACACTGGGCTCCCTGCTCAGCAGGGAGTCTGTTTTTCCCTTTCCGCCTGCCCCCCATCCGTACTTGTGCTCTCTCTCTCAAATAGATAAGGAAATCTTTTAAAAATAAGTAAATAAAAATAAAAATTTAAAAATAAACAGCCATATTTGTGCTTTGGCTCTCCCCCCAAGCTGCTGTTCACCCCACTAGCCAGTCTGCGGTCCTGGCTGTGGCAGGGAAATGCCCCTTGAGGCCTTGGCTCCCTGGCCCAGGTAGCACCTCCCTGAAACCGTTACCACCCTGTGCCACATGGGGAAAGACTCGGCTCAGGAAGCAGCCTGTCTGAGGCACATGTGGGTTGGGGCAATGGTGAGAGGAACCTGCCTGGGCTGGAACCTGCTGTGTGGCCGGGTACGCTGAGATCCACATGCCCCAACTCAGGTGCATTCAGCAGGGCAAGATTCATTGGGCGGGTGGCTGTGATGCTCCTGAATGCCTAAGAGGTGACCCCAAGGCACAGTGGGACCGGCCCGAGAGTGGGGAGGCCACCTCACTCACCTGCAGGCATACTCCACTGTGTAAATGGCTCCCTGGCTCTGCTCCTCCCACCGCTGCATGTCGGCCTGTGGGGGATGGGAAGCTGTTAACAAGAGGGCTTCCATCTCCATCCTCCTAGTTCTCTGGGATGGAGGGCCTGATCATCCATCACCATGGCCACAGAGACCAGCCCCCTCTATCCCAATCTCTCCTCCTACAGATCCCCTGCCCCACCAGTCTGGGCTTTCTGTGAACACCTGGCTACCGTGCTTTGGGGCCTTTGCTCTGGCTGTTCCCTCTGCCCAGCACATCGTTCCCTCGGGTCCACGTGCAGCTACCTCCTCCCTTCTCACCACACAGGTCACAACTAATGCACATCCTGTTGCCCCCTTTTTCCAAGTCTGTCCATCCAAGGCCCCAACCTGTCTCAGTGACCTTATGCCTCCTCGCAGGTGTCCCAGCCTTGACTCTTCCCCCAACAGCCCCTGCTCCACAGAGCAGGTCCTGGCTCATGACATGAAGACTCTCAGGGAGAACAGGGGCAGGAGCAACTGGGGCTCACCTTATGCTGGGCCAGCTCGGGCAGAGAGCGGCGCACATGCTCCTGCAGCCGGTATAGGGCCACGGATGGCTCGTTGGCCAGGACATAGACGCTCTCAGTGAACTTGTCTGTGACTGGATCAGGAATCAACAGTTGGGGGTAGGATTTGGCGGGGCGGGGGGTGGGTGGTGGTGGCAGAACAAGGGAAAGGGTAGTGAGACACAAGGAGACAAAGCATAAGACTCTTGACTGCTTAATCCATGAATCCAGCTAGAGCAGAGACTGTCCAGGAGCTGGGTCACCTGTGGCCCCAGGGATAGGTGAAAGGAGATGGTCACAAAACGGCCTCAATTAATCATATTAACACATCCAGGAGACTCACGATCTTTCCCCTCCCAAGCCTGCTTCTGTCCACTTGGACCCCCTCACATTCCTTTTATCCCAAGGAATGAATCTGAGATTCTTCTTCAGAGGAACCCACCAGTTACTGCATTGGAAATGCCTGGATGCTTAGATCCCTGGATGGCCTTCAGTCATGACTGACCATGAAAGGGTATTAAATCATGCCCCATGCCTTCTGCTGGGACAATGTATAACTCCTCCTTCTGAGTTCTCCTGAAGGATCAGGCTGAGAATTTTACCTGACAGCACTCCTTGCTCAGCTTCCTCCCTATCCAGTTTCCCTCTTCCCACATCCCTTCTTACACTACACCGCCCCCACTGGTCTGGGTATGGCCACCTCCCACCTGGATACCAGGTTCAGTCAGCTCCTCCCTTGTCTCTCAGCTCCCCCTCTGCCAACAGTCTGATCTCCACACAACAGATGGAGTGAGCATCTAATGAACATATCAAGTATGTCCCTCCCTTGTCTGAAATCCTCCCATGGCTCCCATCTGCCACAGCATAAAATCACCTAACTTACTATGATCCATAAGGCTCTGTATATTCTGCCTGCTGCTGACCCCCCTGCCCTCCCCACCCTCCACCCATGGCACAATGGCCTCCCGGCTGTTCCTTGAACACTGCCAGGACTGTCCAAAAGAACTTTCGGAGATGATAGAATCTATAATTGTCCAATAATGTAGCCACTAGGCATATATGGCTACTGAGCACTTGAAATGTGGCTAATATGACTCACAAACTGAATCTTATTTTATTATTTTTTAATTTTAATTCCAGTATAGATCACATAGTTTTATATTAGTTTCAGGTGTACTAATGCAGTGACTCAACAATTCTATACATTACTTGGTGCTCACCTTATGAAGTTTAAATTTTACCTAATTTCAGTTAAATTAAGTACCCACAAATACTGTGTGACCAGGAGTTGCTGTATTGCTGCGCAGTTCTGAACACTTTGCCACCTTGGGGCCTTTGCATCTGTGGTTCTACCACTGACTCGCCCTTCCCTCACTGGCCTCTCTTCACCCATTCTGTCTCAAATCAAATGTCACCTGGGCAAGGCCTTCCCTGATCAGCAAGCTTAATCTGATGTCCCTTCCACCTCATTCTCAACCTCAGCACCTTGCTCATTTTCTTACACTTAAATTCTCATTCTTTATTAGGTTATATGTTTACAAAAAAAAAAAAAATCAAACTTGGACTCTGGAGGGCAGGGGCTTCTCTGAGCCTCAGTTTTCTCATATGTAAAATGGAGTGATAATAGCACCCACCTTGAGGTTTGTTACACAGATGGACCCCTTGATATTGCCCAGTATAGTGCGGTAGATGAGCGAGAACCCTGGTGGAGGGGGGAGGGGCGGAGTCAAGGAAGGCTCTGCATGAGTCTAGCTCACTACTGCGCCCTCAGATGAGCGCAGCCCATCCTGCCATCTCCAAACTGTATGTACTCTCATCTTCCTAGTCCTCCTCGTTTTGAAAATGAGAACAGCTCGGTGTTGTTGCGAATGAAATGTACTTGTGCCTTGTAAATAATTAATTAGAAAAAAAAACGTGTGTAGGGGAGCCTGGGCGGCTCAATGGGGTAAGCCTCTGCCTTTGGCTGGGGTCATGATCTCAGGGTCGGGATCCAGCCCCGCGTCGGGCTCTCTGCTCAGCAGGGAGCCTGCTTCCCCCTCTCTCTGCCTGCTTCTCTGCCTACTTGTGATCTGTCAAATAAATAAAATCTTTTAAAAAAATTAAAAATAAAAAAGTGTGTGAGAAAAACTTTGTGGCTTAAAAATCGTTTGGGGCACTTTGTAATTTGTAAACACGTGACTCACAAATACTTTAATGTAAACCTAGACAAAAGCGTAAATACATTAGGGAGTAATACGTACGACTGCCCAGTCCCAGGCGTTCTTCCAATGCATTACAAATACCAGGTCATTGAATTCTCACAACAAACCTATGGGGGGCCGGGAGAGACTACTATACACCCCATTTTACAGATGACAAAACCAAGGCACGGAGACTTTCTAAACGTTTTAAAACTAGTCATCGGCCAAGCCAGGGTTCAATGGTAGTTCAATCAGTTCCCCCGCATGCTCCCTCCAAGCCACTACCCCCTTCTTCCCTCTATCGGGTCACCCTGCTGTCCAGCCCAGAACTCCGCACCACCTTTCTTTCCCTTGAGCTGCATCTCCGGTTCCTCCATAGCTAACGCCGACCGTTCCGAAGACCGGAAGCGGAAGTTCGGCGCTGGGGAAGACTACTTAAACCTCCCCCCGGTGAAACCAGACGCTGTGCCACTCTAGTTCCGGCGTCAAATGGTCTGCATTCCCCACTCCTCCCTATAGCCAGCCAGGCTGGAAAGAAGCCGTGAGTGAGAGACTGGGGAAGGAGGCACACCGGTGGGCGGGTGAGAAAGGGGCGGAGACCCCCCTGAAGCTCCAGAAGGGACACCCAGACAGGGAGGGGCAAGGGTGCCCTCCCTTCCCGAACTCCTTTTTCCGGGGGCAGACGGATTGGGGAAACGCTCCAGACACTGCCCACTTCGGGCTGTATAAACGGTCTTTCTGTACCCTTTGCTGCCATCAGATTCTTACAAATGCTCGTAGACCCCCAGGACGCAAAGAGGGCATTGTTGCGGACGGGTGCAACGGTGTGTCGCCTCTTTAAATCCCTGAGGCCCCGACTGCTCCCCGCCCACCGCCTTCCGACCGGAGAAAGCCCCACCCACCCGGCCTCAACTGGAGCCTAGCGGCGCGCTCTGGAAAAACCTGTGGGCGGAGCTGGGAGAGAGTGACGGAAGACAGGTGCAATGAAATCCTCGGAGCCCTCTGAGGCTCCACCCATCCCTCCTGACCCGGCCGGGCTCCCTCCGGAGTTGCCGGGGCTAGAACGCGCAAGCGCGACGGCACAGCTTCGGCCCCAGCGGAAACCACGCCCCTCTCTTATGCCTTAAAGGGCCAGAAGCAGCTTCCGCGCTCGCCTTTAGGCACTTTTGGGGAGGCAGGGTGCGCAGGCGCAGTGGGGGAACTCTGGGGTGGGGGTAGCGGTCGTGTATCAAGTTGTTCCCTGTCCCGGCCAAAGAAACGGGGACGCTGAGGGTCCAGGCTCCAGCTTGCTCCCTCCTGTATCAGTTGGAGGAGAAAAGTTTGTGAATTGGGCCCCCAAGTTTTGGGGGGCCCGGGCTTGCGGCGTGGGGTGACAGAGAAGGCTCGTTAGAGGTGAGTGGACCTCTTGGATCTGTTTGGGAGGGGCTGGTGGGGGTGGGACCAATCACATCTTTGTTGAACACTCACTCGTTCCGGGGACACCCCCCCCAAATAACTACAGGGAATGTTTATTAAGCTCTGCCCGTGTGTCACACCCCCAGCTTAGCTGTTTACAAGCATGATTTTGACATCACTTCCCTATTTTATTGAGGAAACTGAGGCTCAGATAAGTTAAATCATGTGCCCAGGCCTATAAGTGGAGGGATTTGGACCCAGAGAGTTGACCCCATTTAAAGTTAACCATGTTATATGTGTCCTGGTTGGGGGGGGCGGTGGCGGAGTGGGCCTGAAAAGAGTCTAGCCACCCTTGCTGTGCAAGGCTGGGTATGCTGTTGGTGCCTACTCAATAGGAGTTGTTGATAATTATTGTTCTCTCCCCTTTTGGTGCTTCTTCCAGCTTCCCCCATGGAGCCCACCCAGCCTGCAGAAGACCTCAGTGTAACCCAGCAGCTCCCTATCCCAGAATTTGGGGACCCTGAAGATCCTGGGGATGAGGCCCCCGATGGCTCAGACACTGTGGTGCTCAGTCTTTTCCCCTGCACTCTGGAGCCTGGGAATCCTGAACCGGACGCTGGTGCTTCCTCACCTCAGGGTAGGTGGGATGTTTCCCCTGGACTCCTTCTGCCTCTGGGATGCAAGGACAGTAGAATGTCAGGCCCCAAATAGGACCTCTGTCTTTGTGTTTCTCTACCTAGCACGTGTCTTCCCTCTCCACCCAGTGAGAGATTGCTTTTATACATACATAGACACGCACACATGAATATATGTATATATGATGCTTAAATCCACGTAACATAAAAGTTATTAATCAGACTTACATACAATTCAGTGGTAGTAAGTACATTCACAATGTGGGTAACCCCCACCTCTATCTCTTGTTACAGACCATTTCCATTACCCCAAAAGGAAACCCTATTCTCATCAGTAGTCACCCTCCATCCCTCCTCCCCTACCTCCATCAACCACTAATCTACTTTCTGTCTCTAGGGACTTGCCTGTTCTGGACGTTTCATATAAATGAATCATACAACATGTCTTTTGTGTCTCGCTTCTTTTGCTCAGCATGATGGTTTTTTGTTTTAAGTTTTGTTTATCTAATCTCTACCTGGGCTCGAACCCATGAGCCTGAGATCAAGTCGCGTGCTCCTCCAACCGAGCCAGCCAGGCAGCCCTCATCATGATGGTTTTTGAGATTCGTTTGCATTACAGCATGTCAGTGCTTCATTCCTTTATCTGGCCTGATAACAGTCTGTTCCAGACCACATTCCGTTTATCCGTTCACCCACTGCTGGACACTAGGGTTGTTCCTCTTTTGGCGATCGTGACTGTACACATTGGTGTACAAGTTTTTGTCTGAGCCGTTGATTTCAACTCTTAGGGGTAGATACCTAGAAGTGGAATTGCTGGGTCAAATGGTGATTCTGTTGACCCTGTAAAGGACCCAAGGACTTCTTTGGGCTGGAATCCTTGAACACATTGAATTCAGTACCTCCTGGGGTCTTGGTCCGTGCTTCTCATGCCTCTTCCCAGCGCTGGTTTCTTCAACTGACCAAGCTCTCTGTTGGTATCCCCTTCTCGGAGTGGCCTTCCCTGACCACCTTGTCTAAAAGGGACTCACCCCCTGCCCTCCCCTCTTTCCGCTCTCTTCTACTTCTTTTTCAAAGCTCCTGAACACCTATTTCTCTCTTCTGTCCCCTCCTCGAGGGCAGGGACTGTCTCATCGGCCCAGAACGTCACCAGGTGGAGAGGAGAAAGGCTCATCTGGGTATCCAGGAGGGCAGAATGAATGAACAATGGTGTGAGGCACTTTTTGGTAGCTCCAGGCCCCCAAGGGCTTGTCTGGAGCCCCAGAGACATACTGAGGGGAAACTGAGGCCCTTCCTCTCTGTTCCAGGCGGCAGCTCCCTGAAGCATTCCACAACCCTCACCAACAGGCAGCGGGGGAATGAGGTTTCTGCCCTGCCAGCCACCCTGGACTGTAAGTGGGCCTCTAGTCCCCCAGCCTAAGTAGTAGGAATAGCGGGGGCTGAGGGGAGCAACTTCGGGTGGGGTAAACAGAGGCATGGAGTGGGAACGGGACGGTTGAGGACTCTGCCTCTCTCTGGCCCCTAGCCCTGTCCATCCACCAGCTCGCAGCCCAGGGGGAGCTGAGCCAGCTGAAAGAACATCTGAGGAAAGGTGTGTGTCCACATGAGTCCACTGGTGTGTCTATACCTATCTTGACCACATGTGCTGGGGTAGGCATGTGGGTACTGAAAAGACCTGAGTGTTCGCATGTGTAACTCCCGCTCACGTCTGACCCCATCCACCTGCCCTGTCCCTGCTCCCGCCACGCTGGGGAGAGTGGGCAGGGGTGCATCCCAGTGGTACCACCCCCCTCCTGCCAGGCGACAACCTCATCAACAAGCCGGACGAACATGGCTTCACCCCCCTCATCTGGGCCTCCGCCTTTGGAGAAATCGAGACAGTCCGCTTCTTGCTCGAGTGGGTGCGTCCCAGCCCAGCTCAGGGCTTCCCAGAGACTGGAGGGTGGGCTGGGGTCTGAGCCTGCTGGTGCCCTGTCTGTAAGATGGGGCTGCGATAGGTACCCCAGGATTCCAGGGCACGCCCCCACCCGTCCCATCACCACTCCCTCTGCTCCCCTCCACCACCACTGCAGGGTGCTGACCCCCACATCCTGGCTAAGGAGCGGGAAAGTGCCCTGTCACTGGCCAGCATGGGCGGCTACACAGACATCGTAGGGCTGCTACTCGAGCGTGATGTGGACATCAACATCTACGACTGGGTGAGGCACCGCCCACCAGCCCTGGGCACCTTGCAGGGTACCAGGCCTGTTCGAGGCGTTCAGAACACAAGACAGACCCATCCGTGACCTCACAGAGCTCCTAGTTTTGGGGGAAAGAAGACAACACATAAAGAGTCAGCTGAATTACAGTGAATAACACTGTAATAACAGACACACAGGCAACTCCAAAAGCCCAGAGGTAGCCTATATAGCCAAGGGAAGTCAAGGAGGGCTTCCTGGAAGAAGGGGTATCTAAGCTGAGACCCAAAGGGAGGAATTAGACCAGGTGACGAGTAGGAGGAGGAACCACATTAAATTAGAGGGTTGGGGGTGTTGTGAGAAACTGGAAAAGACAGAATGTTGGTTGCCCTTGCCCTTGACAGAATGGAGGGACACCACTGCTGTATGCCGTGCGTGGGAACCACGTGAAGTGTGTAGAAGCCTTGCTGGGTAAGTGGGAGTAACAGCTGGCCCCACAGGAATCCTGAGGGCCAGGGAGGGGTCCAAGCTGATCGAACACCTCTTGGGATGTGTGGTCACGATCTGTTTTTCCCAGAGGACTGATTTGGGAACAGGAAACGGTGGGATAGTATGGGCGTCTGGCTGACCAGTTTGAACACCCGCACCCTCTGTGCCACAGGGACCCTGGAGGTGGGGATGCTGTTGGCCACGTTCTTTGGAGAGCCCAGGTTCTCATCCAGGCCCACATGGGCAAACAGCAGGCCTGTGGCTGTACTGTGAGGGATCCCTGGACCTCCCAAGTCGCCATGACCCATTCTGGGCTCCCAGTACCCCCCCCCCTTCTCATAGCACCTGCTTTGCTTTGCAGCCCGAGGAGCTGATCTCACCACTGAGGCTGACTCTGGCTATACCCCAATGGATCTTGCTGTGGCCCTAGGATATCGGAAAGGTCAGCCTGAGACATGGGGCGGTAACAGTGTGCTGTAGGCAGGGTGACTGTAGAGGGGTACACAGGACATCTCTCTTGGATATGTCAGATGCTAGCAGTGAGAGGATTCATGTTAGCAAACATCTAGTGCCACTGTGTACCTGGCCTGGGCACGTGCAGGAGGCCGACGTGGGTCAGCGACTGGGTTCATCATGGGATACACACAGGCGCTGGGAGGCCCACAGGAAGCCCTGGCCCAGCCCCATGATAGGTGGGAGGCAAGGAGGGCTGCCTGGAGGCCTGACGGGAGGGAGGATGGTGTCTAGGCTGGAGGAACAGTACATGCAGAGGCCTGGCAGGATGAGAATACCACGGATGGGCTGGGCCACAGGGCACAGGCTCACTGAGGCCAGCCTTCTCCATGGCAGGAGGTGGGTGTAAGCAGGACCATAGGCAGACCCCAGTTTGATATTCTACTTCTCCCTTCAGCTTCCCCATCTCCAGAATGGAGAGAGCCTACCAGAACCAACCCCTTGGGGTCATGGAGGGATTCTTTTGAGATTTATCCCACTTGGGACAGAAATCATTCCTCATGGTCCTTCTCATCCTTTAGTAAAAGTCACAAGTCACCAATTTTGTTTGGTAAAGATTATTTTTATGACCCTAAAAAGCCTCCCAAAGTGCATTTCTACAAACCATGGGGAAGTTGAGTTTCCTGGCTTGGGTGCCTCAGTTTTCCCAGCTGTACTCTGCGAAGAGTATGGATTTCCCCATGTATGAAGTAGATCCTCCATCCATGTCCCAGGGCTTGGAGATCCCTGTTTGTCCCCCAAGAGGCAGGTGCAGTTCTCACAGTGGGAAAACCCAGCTCATCCCCCAGGAAAGTGTATAATTTGGCTGGTGCTTCTGCAGCCTCCATTGGACTCATGGCCCACATCTCCCCTGTCCTGTTTCCAGTGCAACAGGTTATCGAGAACCACATCCTCAAACTCTTCCAGAGCAACCTGGTGCCCGCAGATCCTGAGTGAAGACTGCCTGCTGGGGACTCAGATACTCAGGGAACAAAATAGTTGACCCAGAGCTGGGGAAACCCAGAACTGGCTTCAAAGGCAGCTCCTGGACAGACAGTGGGAGGGGATCCTTCCCAAGAGGAACCAATAAACCTTCTGAGTGTGTAACTTGAAGGCTTTACTGTGCTTCCCCAGGGGCCTCCTAGAGGAGTCAGCTACCCAGGGGTCTCACACCCTCTCCCCCAGCACCCGCAGGTGATAGATAACAACTCGGCCAAAAAAGTCAGTGGCGTCCTCAAGGGTCACCTTCAGCTGGTCCACCTCAGCAGCTGGCACAGGGAAGGTGTGAGCACAAGCAGTCAAGGGAGATAGGTAGCTCATCATTTCCCATCTCCCAGGCCCAGCTTAGACATGACCGATGTGCTGTGTGACCCAGCACACTCTGAGCCCCTCTGAAGCTCTCACACAGAACAGGGTACCACCAGCTCGTTTTACAGATGAAGCAATGGAAGCCCAGAGCCCACTTACTCAAGGTCATACACCACAGTCCACAGCTTTCAGAGGCACAGACCATCCCCCATCCCCCCACCTTTCCACCCCAGAGGCCCAGGCAGGATATCTGAAGGGAGTTGTTGTCCTCGGGATAGAAGTCCACAATATTGCTAAGAGCCTCACGTCCCTGGGAACCTGCAGCAGAGAAAGGGGTAGGCTGTGAGGCTGGGGTGTCGCTCCCAAACCCCCACCTTCCAGAGCCTTCCAGTACCTTCCAGGTGGCCCCGGCGACTGGAGAAGCCCCCCTGGAACTGGATCTGCAGCTGCGAGACACGGATGCGCTGGGGAAACTCTAGTATCACCCACTGGGAGGGGCCCTGGAAGGAGACAGGGAAACTGAGGCTCACATCACTTGCTCAGAGCCCTGCTATTCCTGTCCCATTCACACAGTCGGGGAGGGGGGGCGCGGAGCAATGGCTCACCTTCCCTCCGTGGCCAACTTGACTCCCCAGTGGGAGTGCTCTTTAGTTCTCAAGGACCCTTGAATCTGATTCACGGGAGGGGTGGAGGGCCCAGGAAGAGGTTCCTCACCTGGTCCGAGTTCCAGCACGTCTCTTCATTCTGGTCGAACAGATGCTTCTTTCCAAACTGCCGGGTGTCGCGATTCAGCACTGAACTCACCCTGGAGGCACCAGAATACCGGAGAAATGAAGGACTGAACGCGGCGCCGAGGCCCCGCCCACCAAGGGGCCCGCCCCCTCCTCACCCCTCCACCTTCCCCCGGCGTACCCAGATTGGTCAATGCGGGACTCAAGGGCCGCGCCCACCGGTGCCCCAACCCCAGGTTCTCACCTGCTCACTGTCTCTGAACAAACCAAAGAGTGGGTCATCTCAACTCCACAAAGCCTCGCAGGTCTGAGCTGACTTCGGCCGGTGTGCGAATCCCGGCGCCAAAGCAGCCACGGCGGCACGACCTTCACACCTGATTCTGCAAGGGTTTCAAAGAAACTGCCAATGACCCGAAGCCAGAGTTTCACAGCAGGGTTAAGGAAGGGAAACAGATTTCCTGTGGGTTTCCGGAGGTTGCTCGGGCTCGGAGCCTCCGTGTCTCTGCCAACAGCTCGGAGAACTAAAGCGAGACCCGGAACCACGAGGACACCGCGCAGGCGCAATACGAGTCAGACCCGCCCAGCCTGCGCTCCCGGGGCAGGATGTAATCTGAGCCCCGCCCCTCCGTGCCCGCCTCTTAAAGGGTCATCATCCAGCGATCAAGTTTCCGTTGGAGCTGGAGGAAGAAGGCCGGCACCTAAAACATTGTGTGCCGAGTGTGTGGGGCTCGCAGTCTCTGGTGCCTGTGGGTATAGGGCACTGGTTTTGGAGTCTGAGAGACTTCCTATAATGATGTCTCCCTACCCGGGGAGGTCTGCCAAATCCATTCTGTAACTGCTAAGGCTGCCTCGCACCTCACTGCCTCCCAGGGACCAAAGGAAGAGCGGAGAAAGAGACCACCATGTTGCCTGTACAGCGAGTCTTCATCAATCTCCCATGTTCCAGAAAGAACACAGGCTTAGCCTCCAAATCTTTCTTTCCAGTAAATGCTGCCTGGGACAGGCTTCATGGAGCTGGGCATGTGAAGTGGGTTTTGAAGGATGAACAGGGGTTTGCGAAACCAGATTGCACAAAGGCTAAAGATCTGGTTCACTGATTTACTAAACGGCTTGCTCCCTACTGCTCAGCTCTGTGCTGGGTGGTGCTGGGGACTGTGAAAGGCCTTGGTTCCAGCCCTCTACCTGAGGTGCCCCCGATTTGGGTAAGACACAGCTAGACACACTCACTCCCAGACTCATGTGGCCATGGCTGAGCAAGAAGGAGAATAGGTCTGGGAGACCAGGGGTTCTACCTGGAGGGAGGGCTTTCTTGGGAGAGGGGATATTGTGTTTATACTTTAATGGGTGGGCAGGAATTTATCAGGGTAAGAAAAATGGGGTTAGATTTGTCCAGGTGGGAGAACAGCATAACTAAAGTCCCGGTTAGGTGAAAGACCATGATTTTAGATAAAATATATGGAGCAAGATCCTGGGCCTGAAGGTGTTTGGGAAAAGGCAGGACACTGTCCCTGCTGCATGAATGGAAGGTTCTGAGACAGATCAGCCATTGGCAGGAGGCTGCAGGTTTCTGGCTTTAGCTGAATGGTCTAGAATCCAGCCCCTTTCTTCAAGGTCTAGGGGAACGGTTCTCTTGGCATCCTGCTAGCATCGTCCCAAGCCCACTCCAGGAGAGGGGGCTGGCTGGGAAACTGGGGCACCAGCGGAAGGGCTGCCCCATCAGCCCCTGCCTGCCAGGACTTCCTGCATTCAGTCATGGCCTGGTGCCATCTAGACCTGGCTCTCTTTGTCTCAGGGCTGGGGCCAGGACTGCGGGTGGCAGAATAGACCTCCTTACTCCCAGAGGAAGGTGGGAAGAGCATGGACCCTGGAGGGTCCAGATCTGGTTCGAATCCTGGGTGAGTCACTCACTCACTGGCCATGTGATCTTGGACAAGTATGTTGGCCTCTCTGAGCCTCGATTTCCTCATCTGTAAAATGGACGGAATTCTATTTATAGGACTGCTGGAGAATTCAGTGGATTCTATGGGCCGACACATAACAAAGAGCCGGCCCATCCTGTTAAGAGCCCATCCTGTGTTTGACTTGAAGTCACATTCTGTCTCCATCCACTGTTTCATTAAAACCTTCTGTACGGGTCCATATCACCTCCATTTTACAGCTGAAGATATAGCCAATATCTCCCAGGGAGGATATGCATGGCCCTAGGGCCCCCCACACCACTCTTGGTCTTGGCACGGAGCCACCTTGCCCATTGGGATGAGGCCAACTCAGTACCCTCTTCCCGCCTCCTCACCCCACTGGCGCCTGGGCATGAAAGAACCTCCTGTTTCTCCAGGGAATTAGCAGCTCTAAGCTCCCAGCAGGGCAGCCAAAAGTGGCCCATTCATTTGCCTAGTTCGAAGAAGAAACTAGCCACTCCCTCCTCACCCAGAGGATGGGGCTAAGGAAGCTCTGGAAGAGCCAGGAACTGCCACTCCAGCTCACCGAGGGAAACTGAGGCACAGAAAAGCAAAGTCATTAGGCTAAAGGTCCTCCAGGGGGACCAGGATTCAAACCAGTCTGGCTCTGGAGGTCTTTTCCCCCTCCATTGGGTTTTGCATTTGTCAAGAGAGGAAACAGGCTCAGAGAGGGTCAGGTATTTGCTGAAGTCACACAGCCAGTATGGGTCAGCAAGGTCTCTCTCTAGGGATGTAGCCCCACCCATGGCAAAAAAAAAAACAAAACAGGTCCAATTTCCCATGTGTTTGTCACAGAAGAGCTGGGTAGGGAAAGGTCTTCAGAAAGCTTCAAGCCTTGGTTTCCCCCTGGGGGATGAGTGTAATGATTGCTTCAAGACCCCAGCCTAGAGAGTCTGTGGGGGTGGGGGTGATGGTTCCCAGGCCAGCAGGCCCCAGTGGGGCAGGTCCAGGTGTGACTTATCTGCCAGGGTCTGCCTGGTCCTGACAAGGCTCACCTTAGAAGAGACAGATGCACCTTGCTGCCAGCTGGACTTGTCAGTCCTGGCGAGGTGCGAGCCTGGGAGCCTGGGAGCCTGGAGAAGTGGAGGTGACAGTAGGAGTGGGAGGGGGTGGCCAGGTGTGTTGAATGGTGAGCACAATTGGCTGGGCTCTGAGATAGATCTCGGGCAGACTATATGTCTCTGTGCAGGTGCCGGGGGGGGCCAGTGATTTTAGTTGGGTGCTGGCTGTCTGGAGGTGCACCCATGCCTATAAACAGGATTGGAGGTGAGTGATGTGGGACAAATGTGGGCTGTTGGTGGCTGCCGGCAAGGCAAAGGGGCAGTAAGTGTGAACGGTGGCGTGTGTATTTGAGCGTGAAGGGGCTAGAGGTGCGGTTGGGATCGCAGCTGTGAGTTTGGTTGTGTACCATGCGTGACTTGGGTGTGACCAAATGAGGTCATACATGGTTGGTGTGACATATATGTGGCCTTGTCTCATGTGGTTCTATATAAGCCACCCGTGCTGTCACAGTGTGTCTGGGATGTGATGTGGGTTAAGGGTTTGGTGGTGACATTGTGTGACACATGTGAACGGGAGTGCTGTGTCAATTCCGTGTCACCTTGGGTATGTTAAGAGGCACTTTGGAGGACTACCGTCCACCCCTGAGAACCAGCTCTCCTGGAAGCTCCGACCTCCTGGCTCCTGCTCTTGCCCACCAGCCCCCTCCCCTGTTTCCTCCCCCAACTTCGCTCCAGCCCCTGGCCTGAGCCCCAGTGAAGGCACTCAGGGCTGTTGGGGGTGGTTCACCCAATCCCAGTGCAGGCCTATAAATAGTTCTTTGAGCCCAGCAGATTCCTAGGCAAGGTTGCCTCATTCAAGCCCCCAGCAACAGCCCACCCCTCCCACCTCCCCTGGGCTGCAGGCCAGCCCCTCTAAGCTCAATCCTGGCACTGGCCAGGGGGATCTGGGGGTGGGGAGGAAGGGGTGTAGAGAGGTGGGGGCAGTCAGGGGCGAGGGTCAACTTGGCTCTGAGGCCAGGAACCCAAGCTCCCACTTGGCCCATATCCATATTGTACAACCTCAAGCAGATGGTCCCACGCCTCTGAGCCTCAGTTTCTCCAGCTGGAAAATGGGCAACAGCCCAACAGCAGCCCCCATTTTATGTGTTTACTTCCCACTTCATTCTCTCAGCAATCCAGTAAGACCGGGACTCTTACTAATTTTCCTCCTTTTAGATAAGATAACCGAGGCACAGAAAGATGAAATGGCCGCCCCAGAGTCACTCTCTAAGGAGTGGAAAAGAGACGTTTTGAACCCTGAACTTGTGGAGGCAAAGCTGCTTGGATCCCTTGCGTGTTGCACAGTCACACCCAGACCCCCAACCGCCCCGCCCTCATGCTGCCACGATCACCCCATACACCAGCCTGTCAGCTACAGACTCTGATATCATCATGATCCCTGACCTCCATCTCTCCTCTGTGATGAGGACTGAACAGTAAGTGTACCTCTCCAGTGTGTCACTTTGACCCCTAGGGCCATTACTCGCCCACTTCTGGATCAGAAGACTGGGGCCACATGCACGAGACACGGACCCGTACCGATGCCTTGAGGCAACATTGCTCCCTGAGATCCTCCTTCCATCTTCACTCATTTCCATCCCCTCTTTGCTCTTTGGTAATCTTGTCAAAACTATCTTGTCACCTATTTGTCTGTCCCCCCATCAGCCTGAGACCCACCCCCACGTGCACGCACACACGTGGGACAGGGGGAATTTACCATTTTCAGGTGTACAATGCAGTAGCATTAGTTATATTTGCCTGATGGAGCAATGATCACCGCTATCTTGTCCTAGAACACTTTGATCATCCCAAAAGGAAACCCGGAACCCATTTGCAGTCATTCCCCATTGTCCCTCCCCCAACCCCTGGTAACCGCTAATCTACTTCCTGTCTCTGGATTTGTCTGTTCTAAACATGCCATATAAGTTGAACCATACTACGGTCTTTTGTGTCTGGTTTCTTTCACTCAGCATGCTTTCAAGATTCATCCATGATGTAGTGTATAGCAGCACTCCTTTCCTTTTTATGGCTGAATAATATTTCTTTGTAATGGATCTAGACTTCTTAAGGTTGAAGTCTCCCTGCGGAGACTTGCCCAAAGCAAAGCATTCCTGTGATAAAAGTATCTGCTCGTGCGCTATGCATGCCCACTGGATAAAGGAACGAATGAAAGAATGATACATTCAGGCTGCAGCTGATGGAAACAGCTGTGGGGTGTGACAAGCCTGGGCTCCAGCGCTGCAAGTCTCTCACCAGCTATGTGACCCAGGGATATTCCTATCCTCTCTGAGCCTGAGCTTCTTCTCTATACGGGAGATAAAACAGCAACTGTAGCCAAAACTGCTTCAAGTGTGAGCCCTGGAAAGTCAGGCAGACCAGGGTTGGAATCCTAGCTCTGCCCTTCCTCTCTGCTTTAAGGCGGGAGCTACTTCATCTCCCTGGGGCTCAGTTTCCACATCTCTAAGATGGGACAGACCCCACCATGGGGAGTCTGGGAACATTTAATGTGATCCCTGGGGCACATGAGCGAATGGGCAGAAAATCAGACTCAGTCTTCCCATGGGTGGGGTGTGAGGTGACAGAGGTGGGGAGGGGGTTTTAGGTAGGTGGAGCCCCCGCTCTCGCGCCGCCGGAGGCCTCCGGCAGGCAGGGGCGCATGCGCAGAGCAGCCCCGCGGCCCCTTTATAAGCGCTGAAGCGGCTCTGGGGCGAGCGGAGCGCAGGGCGCAGGGGCTGGACCCGGCGCGAGAAAGGCGAGTCGGAGCGTCCTTTGTGCCGCGCGACCGCCCCGGGATGCGTCCGAGCTAGGAGTCAGGTGGGGGGGTCCGTCGTGGGGAGGGGGCCGCG